>VCRD01003332.1:12941-26608 GCA_006783055.1 Trinorchestia longiramus | reverse complement strand
TCCCCTCACTCCCCTCACTCCCCTCACTCCCCTCGGAGCTCCATTTCAGGACGTCATAACTCTCTTTTTGCTGCTTTTATCAGTCAAATTTTTGATCCAAAAACACCTTAACTTCCAGCAAGTCCTCGCCTCAAACTGGACGAGTTAATTCTACATTTGCACTCAACTTGGTGTTCAAAATTACCCATAATCAACAAACAATACTTGACACAATAAATAAATGGTTATAAGTATATATCAAAACTAACAAACTGGAAACCCAAGTCATTTATTTCTTTTACAACTCTCTAATATTCACACAACGAGTGATCAAATAATATATTAAAAAACTTTTATCAAATATCGATTCAATAACTGACTATAATTTGTCACGATAAATATTTTCCTGATCCTTTAAAGAGACAATAAATGCACTCACTTCAAGCATACCTAACATTAATAAAACTTATACCTAACATCAATAAAAAAGGATTTTCATAACTAACATTTTTTCGCACATTTAGAAAAACATAATTGAGGCCCCTCGCTAACTACCCTCGTGAATGTGGGCAAAAGCAACATCGAATGCGCCACTTGCTTGTAAATACAACCCTCACCAGTTGGGTCTACCCTCAGAGCGAGGCTGCAGTTAATGCAACCCTCACCAGTTGGGTCTACCCTCAGAGCGAGGCTGCAGTTAATGCAACCCTCACCAGTTGGGTCTACCCTCAGAGCGAGGCTGCAGTTAATGCAACCCTCACCAGTTGGGTCTACCCTCAGAGCGAGGCTGCAGTTAATGCAACCCTCACCGGTTGGGTCTACCCTCAGATACGAGGCTGCAGTTAATGCAACCCTCACCAGTTGGGTTTACCCTCAGATACGAGGCTGCAGTTAGTCACCAAAGCGTCTTCAGTAAACGAGTTTCTTCACTTCCTTAACTGCCGAAATGACGGCGTCGGCCGAGCATTTTTTCCCTTAGTGTGATCAGTCTATTTGGGCTCCCCTTCGAAGAAAATTTTTCGCGGTTTCTTACGTCGTAAAAATTTATCGCTCCTGACATCTTGGCAGGGACGGAATTTTTACACAGAAAATTGGATTAAGCCTAGAATGGCAATTGCAGCCACCTAAACTGATGAACTGAGCAGTTATTGTGCGGTAGGTGATTTCCAGTCTAAATAATTTACCATTTATGGCAGAAGTTGGCTCATAAATGTGATACTTCAATATTACATCAGAGGAGCTTAAATGTGTGCTGTAAAGAAGACTGATCGAATTTCAGAAGAAAAAATTTTACACAAGATGTAAAAAGGATTCTTGTGCTCTATTTTATGTTCATTTTATGTTCGTTCATGGTATATTCATTAAAAATTTTCGTCAGAATGCAACTCATATTAGAATTTCTGTCTACTAATTTACTCACGCTATTTACAAAAACTACACATTCAAACATTTTTTCTTGCACACCTTGGAAACCTTTTTTCTACATTTTGTCAAAAAATTCCTACATGATCAGAAAAAGAATTAATTTCCATGGAAGACTTCTTCTCTTTAGTCATAATACATTGGCCGTGCTTCATAATACACTGGCCGTGGTATGTTACTAAGTAATTGTAATACATAATTAGGTCATTCTAATATATTACCAGACAACTGTTATAAGTTAACAGATCATTTTAATGCATTGCCATTTAACATCTTGCTATACGCTACCCGTATCTGTAATGTCATGGAATACCTGCACGTTTTTCATGTTTTCTGACACATTGTACATATTTCCTTCACTTTACGTAGCAAAGATCATCACTGAAGTACGTGATCAGGTGAACATGATGACTACGTACAGTGTTGAACATTCAGTAGGTTACACATGTACTGTATAGTGGGTTGCATATGTACTGTATAGTGGGTTGCATATGTACTTTATAGTACGGCGCCTATGTACTCAATTATACGAGGTTAAAGGAGCAGTAGTCACTCATCACCTCGTAGAAGGTAATAATTGTATGTGTTACACAGTACCCTAGTCATAGGTCATGAGTTCTAACCATCACGTGTCCCACCAGTCAGTAAATCATATGTATGCTGTATACATGTATATGTATTTTAATCATAAAGACGCTATACATATGTACTTCTCTATATACACACAGATATACAGGTGTACGGTGTGTATATCAGGTACGTCTGCGTATACAGTCTTCAGTGTCTTCATTCAATCTTTGGTCTCTGCATACAGTCTTCAGTTTGCGTTCATAATCTTCAGCATCGATCGTGGGTCGATTTAAGGTCAACACTTAAGCGTTTTTATCGACCATAAAGTTGAGAAAATCTTGCGCACACCGTCAGTGCAATGGACGCTAAATTTTATTGCTTAAAAAACTGGTCGCTCGATTTTGCAGCAGCCACATCTGTCGTGCTCTTCCCCAGCTGGCCTGGTCAACTCAGTCATGACCAGACCTGAGTCTTGACTAAGCCTGAGTCTTGACCAGACCTGAGTCTTGACCAGACCTGAGTCTTGACTAAGCCTGAGTCTTGACTAAGCCTGAGTCTTGACTAAGCCTGAGTTTTGACCAGACCTGAGTCTTGACTAAGCCTGAGTCTTGACCAAGCCTGAGTTTTGACCAAGCCTGAGTCTTGACCAGACCTGAGTCTTGACCAGACCTGAGTCTTGACCAGACCTGAGTCTTGACCAGACCTGAGTCTTGACCAGACATGAGTCTTGACTAAGCCTGAGTCTTGACCAGACCTGAGTTTTGACCAGACATGAGTCTTGACTAAGCCTGAGTCCTGACCAAGCCTAAGTCTTGACCAAGACTGAACAGTCAAGCAATGTCGACTTGTTGCTGTAACTGCTATTGCTGTTACTGTAATTGTTATTTCTGTTACTGTTGTTATTGTTATTGCTGTTACTATAATTGACGACACTGTAACTGTTGTTACAGTAACTTCTGTTGTAACTGCTGTTCCAGTCGAGTTACAGTTAAGTCAACAGCTGCTAGTGCAGTCAGCTGCTAGTGCAGTCAGCTGCTAATGCAGTCAGCTGCTAGTGCAGTCAGCTGCTGGTGCAGTCAGCTGCTAGTGCAGTCAGCTGCTAGTGCAGTCAGCTGCTAGTGCAGTCAGCTGCTAATGCAGTCAGCTGATAGAGCCGTCAGCTGCTAGTGCAGTCAGCTGCTAGTCCAGTCAGATGATAGAGCCGTCAATCGCTTCTTAAATCAAATGCTATTCAGTTAACTGTTATTCAGTTATTTACTAAGTAAATCAATGATGTTAGTACACCTGAATGCTACTAAAAGATATTTTTACCATACAGTATTCCTATAGATGATTTTGATGCCCACCCATATTTCATTTTATCAACTTCCATTTAACTCCATAAAAATAAATCTTTGACTACATCAGTTCCCATTTAGCTGCATTAATTTCCATTTAACTACATTTATTCCAATTTTACTACATTAATTCCCATTTAACTCCATCTATCCCCATTTAGCTCCATCTATCCCCATTTGACTTCATGAATCCGCATTAAACTCCATCAGTTCCCTTTAGCACCATCAATCTCCATTTAAGTACGTAAACTTACATTTAAAATTGCATTAACTGTCCACTTTTCTCCTTCCACGCGCTTAACTTTTGCTTCCTTGGGGGCGAGCATTAAAAATGCAACCTCAACCCTCTGCAATCCATCGGTCACCCCTACAACATTTCTACTCCTCTAAGTACACGCACTTACGCTTCAAGTTGAATCCTAAAATCCTTCCCACACAAGCCTTTGTCTGCCTCTGCGCCTTTAAATGCCCGTGTTGCTGTCTTCATTGAGTTTCCGTAAAAGTCTTGCAGTGCATGAACGTATTTTTGCACCCTCAAGTGTGCGTGTATAATCCAGCATTGATTCTTCGTACGAAGTAGCTCGTCTCAAAACAGCAGCTCCATCTCCCCTCCAACTACCGGTAGTATTTTTGTCCTCACCAATGCGTATTTTTGCTGCCACTGATGCGTATTATTACCCACACTAATGAGGATTTTGTCCTCACCAATGCGTATTTTTGCCCTCACCAGTGCTTGGGATTAGTTGTCCATTATGAGCTAAGATTTTGTGCCGTGGGTTACTAAACGTGCGGCATTTTCATCCAAAAGATATAATGAGCGTATGAAACATAGGTTTTACATTAGTATGAAGAAATACAAAGCGCTACGCGGTAGACTTGTATGTCCTGTGCAATTTCCTGTGAGAAAACTGAGCCTTGTAAATCATGAAACCCTCGGAACAAAACCTGTCAAACATTTTTTCTAGTTTCATGTACAATAAATTACTAAGTCGTGATGTTTTAGTTCTGGTGATCAGCGTTCAGGACATTGATTGACTGGTTTGTTTTGCTTCAGGTGCAATCACTAATTTTTGAGACATTTTTTAATGAGATTCCCAAAGAGGTCAGAGAGCACTCCTGACACAGTGTGTCAGGATTGAATGATGAAGTCAGCATGCTAAAGTTCAGGGTTAGTACTCAATAAGTTACACAGTTCTAGATGTTCCATGAACCCGTAAAATGCTAGCTATAATTTTATGGATTCAATATATTGTACATTGCACTGCATAATGGGAACTGTAGAGTTAATTTTACAGTATGCTGTGTAGTGTTGGATTCACTTTTAACGTAAATTATGCTACAATGCAGTGAAAATATACATCATTTTGATACAAAATAATTGAAACACCGTGGTTTTTTAAAAAGAATGTTTTAAAGAACAGATTCGAACAACAAGCAGAAAACTATATATTTCATACACCTATAAACTGACAGTACCTCTTCGAGTCTCCATGTGAAGATTTGGATAACTGTTTCAGAAGCACTTGAAAATCTGTAAACTTTTGCATTCCAGCCAGTGTTTTAAAACATTTTAAGCATCACTTAGTGGATGAAACACCTTACGCGCTAGCCAGTCAATTGACTCAAGTGCCCTTAGAACTAACCAGTCAGTTGACTTGAGTGCCCTTAGAACAAGTCAGTTCACTGAAATGTTTATACTTTACAGTTAAACGAGGCATTCTAGACTTTGTTCTTTGTAAAGCCCGTAGAAAACTTAGCCTGAGGGCTCGACTGAAGGATTTCAGCCTATCTCGTACATGCATTCATTGCTTTCTTGTATCCACTTCCCCACACGTGATAATGATTGTTGCTATACAACACTTCATTTCTTTTTGTTCCATGGAGAATTTACACTTCCACTCGTCCCTCTCACTACCCCTCTCTCCCCTCCTCCCCCTCATTTCCCCCTCACCTCCCCCTGACGGCCAACGGTGTGAAGGCAGACAGCTTTTTTGCAAGCACTTCCAAAATTCGCACAAAAAGGCCCACGGCGTCGGCGCTTCAGAGAAAATGGGAAATTTTTATTTTTGGGAGACTTGCAGCAAGCAAGAAAAATATTTTTCAGCGCACAAAGAGTGAATATTACCATCATGGTAAAACTTTAAAAAATTCTTTTTCTTGTTTTTTGGTTCACATGTAGTTCCCGGACAAATAGGATGAAGGAGAAATGTAGGTTCATCTATGGTCTTGAAAATGTAGTCACTTTATGGCAAACAAGTTTTCTACAATTCTAAAATAATAACTTACTATTAAAGGATTTCTGTGACAAATTAGATATCTGAAATATCACTTGGTGGAAAATTTTTTTTAAATAAAACATGATTCGTATTCAGCAAAATAAATTTCAGGACTCTGATCAATGCTGACCGCTGATGCTTTAAATTATTGCTTAGAAAAAAGGAAGCTATGATGCCGTACCCTGTATTATCAAAAAATCTATTAACATATTACTTATTAACTACAGCAACAAACAATGTCTTCACACTAAAACATAATACAGTTCATCCCTACTTGAGAATGCAAGGGTCAAAATATTCAACTGAGAATCTGTTAAAAATTTCAGGAAGGTTAGTACACAAAGTGCTGAACGTGACTTGAATGAAGCACTGAACTGATAATGGAATCAAACAACTCATCAAAGTTCAGTAATGGTGACTTATAAACAACCTTGTGGGACTTAGAGAAAAACAATTTTCTTCACAGCTACTGAGAAATATAGTTTTTGTCTCGTCTAATCTGGCTAAAGTCTTTTGCTTATAAATGTTCACAGTTTTATGGAGAAACTTTCCTCGCAAAGAAACTAAATTTTTAATTGATATAAACACCAAACGATTAAAACTTTATAATAAATGGCAATACTTGTCCTTTATTGTTATAATATATGATAATATATAAGATATTCATCAATATCTGTGTATTTACTTGACGGACCAAAACAATTCCAAGAGCATTTTTATATGCTAGAACTGCTTACAAAATATTGAATAGAAGTAATGGTCATTGACTTACGAGGAGCGACTTCATCTGAAAATAAATAGATGAAGTCGCTGAAGTGAATTTCCCCCACTGCTTAATTTCATGTTATGATGACACTGTCATAATCTCATGACTTGTTTTCTCTTGTTATAGTCAAAGCGAAAGCTTGAAATTGCAATGCATGATGCTTTGGAGGGCTTGAAAAAAACATCGTTAAAGAAATCAATAACATAACTCCAGAAATGCTAAATAAAATAATAAATAGCACCATTAAATAATTTCGTATTTGTTTTAACAATAACAGAGGGCACCGAAATGAAATTATATTTCCTACTTATTGTGGAAGTTCAATTTTAGTACATGTATCTTCTATCACTTTCAAAAGTTTAGATACTTTTACTTCTAAAATTTTTCTTGTTATTGGTATTGTAACAAGGTAGATAATACATACGTGTCTCTCCATACCTTATTAAATATATTGCACAAACATTGAAGAAAAAGGTAAAACACCAAGCAATTCAAAATACACGAGCGACTCAAAGAATACATGTGTAGTATGCAATCGATATCAAACATGCGTGCGTTTTTAAATGTGATTCTTCTCGTCTATTTCTATTTTTATTTGTCCAGTCGATTGTGTTTGAATCATTAGTTAAAAGTAACATTTTTGCTTGCAATTAATTTTTTGTCACGCTACTAGAAACTTCGTAGCGTTCAAAAATTGCAACATTTATTTCAGGAAGCGCTCCATGAATTTTACATTTTCAGTTTCACACATGGCAAATGAACATCCTTATCTTATTATGTAGTTTTCCTTTAAAAAAATAGCCAACACATACTTGAAAGTTGATTACTTGGTGGCACTCCGTGAAAGATTTCAAAAAACATTGTGGCAAATTTAAGCTTAGAGATCTGAGTCACATATTTCTGCAAGCCGTTGCTTGTACAATAAATGCATCTATACATACATACATATTTACAATTACATATAACTTGATAGTATCTTAATTTATAATCTTTCAATTTGTTTTTTTTGTAGTTTTTGAAAGTTCTCAGTGTTGCTTTGTTGATTAAACTAAAGTTACAGTGACTAGTAGATTCTTTTTCTTGATTTCCCTCCTTGCTTGATTTCCCTGCTTGCCTGAGTTCCCTCCTTACCTGAGTTCCCTGCTTGCCTGAGTTCCCTCCTTGTTTGAGTTCCCTTCTTGCCTGAGTTCCCTCATTGCCTGAGTTACCTGCTTGCCTGAGTTCCCTGCTTGCCTGAGTTCTCTGCTTGCTTGAATTCAGTGGACCGTAACTCGCTGCGCTTGCAAGCTCACAAAGTTTTTGTTCAGGGAGTGTGTGCAGGAAGCAAAGGATGGTAAGATACAATTTTTTGCTCCTGCATTGAACCACGTGCCTCTGTCTGCCGGGGCTGTGTTAACAAGCACTGCAGCAAGCACTATATGGGATGTGGCAACAAGTAACAAACACTGCAGCAAGCACTGTATAGGATGTGGCAACAAGTAACAAGTAATGCACCAAGTAAAATATCAGCCTTGCAAAGAACCCTGCTTCAAGCGATATTCTAGTGAGACTTAAGTTAAATTTAGTCCAAGAAAATTACTGCAATCACTGAAGAACAAGGTTATGTAACAAGCGCTGGAGCATCTCATACTGACGCTTGTGTTACTGCCTTAGACATATAGGTGGCCAAGAGATATCCTAGATATGTATGTAGGTGTGCGTCTTGCCGCCCTAGAGATATCTTAGAAATATAGGTGTGCGTCTAGTTGTCCGAGAGATATCCTAGATGTGTATATAGGTATGCATCTACCTACCCTAGAGGTATTCTAGATACATAGGAGTGTGTTTAGCCGTCCATTATGAAGCAGATCACTGCGATTTAAAAGCTAACAACAGGCAAGTATTCCAGGAAACAGCTCTTAAGCCAACTGCAGCAGGCAACTGCAACGTAACATAATCTGGCAACATCACCAGGCATCATTAGCAAACAAGCATCTGAGAGGTATACCATAAGACCAGTTTACACTGAAGAAATAAAGTGCCAGAGCAGCAGCAGATTACAAGCGTACACGACGTAGTGTAGACGTGGAGGCGCCGGTGTTGTGGTGGTGAAAGAGTCGGCGATTTTTTCAAGCACTTCCTTCGCACACTGAACCAAAACTGGAGAATTTCCATGGCTAAAATTATTCTAAGATAGAAATGCTTGTACTTCTCTATAAGATCTCACCAGGTCACTGTCACGTGTGCTTTTGTTGCCAGAAAATCAGAGCTTATGAGAAAGCAAATTAGGAATTTCTTTAAAAAATCAGTAAGAAGCAAGTTTAAAAATGGTACTGATGACAGTATTTTTGAGGCATTTTCAAAAGGTAATTTCTTACAACACGTTGTATAAATATTTCCAGGACATTTTCACACATGAATTTCGTAAAATTCCAACACAAAATCCAATTTTTTTGCAAGTTTAATTTTAATGACAAACTGTAGGTACATAAAAGTACAATTTACTTACAAAAACATGAATTGGAATGATGGATTTATTCATGTTTGTCAGCTAGGAAACACAGTTAGGAAAGAAGTAACATTGGCTGGTGGTAACCTATTAAAGCAAACACAGTTAAGAAAGAAGTAACATTTGGCTGGTGGTGACCTATTAAAGCGATGTCCTGTAGGCAACACAACATCACAAAACTGTCATCGACGGCTACAGTTTGCAAGAGAAAACGTAATCTTATTTGTAATACAGGGAAAAATTTCTTTTTTATTATTACATTTATTTTTTCTACAGGGCCCTTGGTATCTTTGACCGTATAGATTTTTTAATGAAGTTTGCACTGGCAACAGTTCAGAATTTTTGTATAAAAGTTTTAAAAACATGCAAATATTATTTCAGAAATTTCTCTACAGAATTCAAAACTTGAAAAACAAGAAGCGAAAAGTTTATCTTGAAGAATATTTAGGAACCACAAATTGTCGTAAGATCTTGCTGGCTGAAAATATTAATTGTCGCTTCTTTTAAATGGTTATCATTTGGCGTATGAATTAATTTAAAACATTTTTCCAACTTTCAAAACATAGCAGCTATGTATTTTCTAATGCAAGACTGCACGTCCGTTGGAAGGAGACTGAAAATTGTTTCACTTTTAAATCAAATATGAACATGAATAATTTCAGTCAACAGGAGTTCATTGGTAAATTAATTCCTTAAATGACTGCTGATACTTTCAGATGACAGCGTGTGTCTGTATACAGTGTATTATATGGTACAGTATACAGTGTATTATATGGTACAGTATACAGTGTATTATATGGTACAGTATACAGTGTATTATATGGTACAGTATACAGTGTATTATATGGTACAGTATACAGTATATTATATGGTACAGTATACAGTATATTATATGGTACAGTATACAGTATATTATATGGTACAGTATACAGTATATTATATGGTACAGTATACAGTATATTATATGGTACAGTATACAGTGTATCATGTGGTACGTTATACAGTGTATTATATAGTACAATATACAGTGTATTATATGGTACAGCATACAGTATATTATATGGTACAGTATACAGTGTATTATATGGTACCATATACAGTTTTATTATATGGTACAGTATACAGTGTATTATATGGTACCATATACAGTTTTATTATATGGTACAGTATACAGTATATTATATGGTACAGCATACAGTATATTATATGGTACAGTATACAGTATATTATATGGTAGAGTATACAGTGTATTATATGGTACAGCATACAGTATATTATATGGTACAGTATACAGTGTATTATATGGTACAGTATACACTATATTATATGGTACAGTATACCGTATATTATATGGTACAGTATACAGTGTATTATATGGTACAGTATACAGTATATTATATGGTACCATATACAGTATATTATATGGTACAGTATACAGTGTATTATATGGTACCATATACAGTTTTATTATATGGTACAATATACAGTATATTATATGGTACAGCATACAGTATATTATATGGTACAGTATACAGTGTATTATATGGTACAGTATACAGTGTATTGTATGGTACAGTATACAGTGTATTGTATGGTACAGTATACAGTGTATTATAGGGTACAGTATACAGTATATTATATGGTACTGTATACAGTGTATTATATGGTACAGTATACAGTATATTATATGGTACAGTATGCAGCACAGTAAATAGTCCAGCATGCAGTAATATATTCAGCAGAATATGCAGTACAGTATACAGTATAGAAAGTAGTACAACATTTAATACAATGCATGACACAGTATGCAGAACAAGAGACAGCACAGTATTCAGTATAACAGACAGTACAGTATACAGTACAATTTACAGCACGTTATTCTATGCAGTACGCGGTACAGTATACAGTGCAGTATACTGACGCACTGCATACAGTATATTACACTACACAGTACACAGAATCATGTAGAAAACACGAAAGAACTTCAAATTACTCGTATCATAATTGTCATCATGATAATGATCTCCTTTTCTCGTACTTTCTTTGTTCTCATGAATAACCAACAGAACTTTATATCATACAGCATATCACACATTATAATTACCATACATTTCATCATATATCATATTTTACCTTAAAATCATACATTATAGCATACATTGGACCTATACGTCATATCATACGTCAAAATCATACATTGTGTCATACATTCCAATCGTAAGACATCACTGCCGTATTTGAACGCTCAAGAGTAAAATAAAATTTTCTGCAATATATTGTAAGTCGAGTCAAAGTAAACTGCTCAGCTCACTGTTTTCATGTCCCTAGCTGCATGAAATAAAATTAAGTATGAAAAAACAACAATCTACGTATATAATCGACTATGTATCTTCATCTTTCTCTGTATCTGTGTGTGTCCGTGCCATTACTTCCTATCTATTACTGAAGAACAATTATTGAACTGAAATCAAAAGCGCGTATGCATGTATGTATTACAAGCATTGTATTGTGGATACCAAAGGCACCGGATCACTATAAAACACGCCATTTGTTCCGGTATTAACTTTCTTCTCTTACACGGCCATGTTATCGTTAGGTAAGATAGAAAATGAAAGTTCTGTATATATTCAAGAAAAATATTCTGATTTTGATGGTACCAAGGGTAAAACTGAAAAATACATTTTATTTCATAGATCTTTAATTTCATCACTTTTAAACCAAGAAATTTCAACGGGTACTATCTGGGCCATGTTATCAATAGATAAGATAGAGAATGTTAGTTATGTATACATTAATAAAAAATATTCATTCAAAATACAATAATTCGTCGTAAATCTTTAATACGTTCATCTTTATAATAATTTCAAATTAGTCAAATCTAAATCGTGGAATTTATACGGGAACCGTCTAGTAACATATATAATCATGTAAGATGTCATACATAGCTGTGTCATTAACTGGATTTTACGCTCACAGTACTACTGGTTTTATCAAATTGCTAGTTTGATCGCTGCCGCATAGATACGCTCAAAATTAGTAACAATAACTTAAGGAATTCTACTCACACAAAATTACTCGCCCCTAACAAGTCACACAGGATCATCTAAAATAAAAATAACCAGAATTTTATATTTTTTATAGCTACCTAGAATACTAATTGCGAGCATAAAATACATGTTGTTTGTATTGCATGCATGAATCAAACTCCTTTTTTCATGGATGAGTCTACTGACTAGTAAACTTATGCAGGACAAAAGAAGTTCTAGTTAACAATAAATAATAAGAGAAATAAATGTCTGTTAACTTGTTTTGGGTGAACATATAATAAGTTATAGAAGAGAAGAAAGACATTACAAAGCTGCTTGTGATGTGATTATAATGTTTACAGTCTAGACGCGTAAAATAAGATGATAAAATAAGAACTACTTAGTTTTCAAAAATATGAGCTGAATTGATTTCATATGTAAGGTACTAGAAACTTTAATGATGTTAATAGTATATAGTTTGATATACTCAGTGCTACGGGATCCCAACTGAAACTGTTTTAGCTCAAAAAGATTAGGTGGTAAGAAAAAGACGAATGTATTTTTGTACAGCAGATAAAAACTGTTTTACTTAGTTTACAATATCCATTTTTAAAGACTAGTTCTTTCTGTTTTTCAACCTTAACTCTTCAGTCATCAACATCTGCATGTATTTTTAACATTTTGTTGTGGATGCCACAGTAAAAGCACAAAACTCAATTGTTGAGTTGTCAGTTTGTTTTTGGGTCCCATAACACGGTGACAAAATGCATCTTCTTTATTTAAATGCAGTATTCGCAGGTAAAAATGTAGAATCTGATCTGAAGTAAAAATTTTAGTGTTATGAAAGTAAATAGGTAATTGGTATTTCAAGCTGATGAATGGACGAACTAGTTAATATTAAGTAGTTAAGACCTATACCACACAAATTTCATAAAAAATTTCACTCGTTACTGAGAAGTCAAAATTTTATGAACATTGCAGCGTAATTTCACGAGACAACAACGATATAAAAAAGTTTCTCATCTTAATTTGTTTAAGAAGAATAAGGACCTAAAAAAGTTTTGACGATCATAATTGCGTGGGAGGGACTAAAAATACTACAAATTTACAACTAGAAGCCAACACAAACAAAAACTGAATAAATTTGCTGTTCTGATGTGACTCGTACGTTTGTCAGGGTGACATAAAATAACATTTTACCACAACAACAACATCATAACAATAAAAAGAGAAAATCGTTTTAAGAACATAAATCCTCACCTCACATCTGAGTAAAGCAACGAAGACTCATCTCATTGACGAAAAAATTCGCAAAAAATAAAAGGAATGACTCCACATCTAACAAGAATTGCAATGCACTTACACAAACACTTCAGATCATCTCAAGAATTGCCATCACTTAAAAATGACACATTTTAAAACAACATCAAAATTATCCGTCGCTTGTGGCCGCCGCTGTTGTTCCCCGCCGCCCGTCGGCCGTGCCTGCACACCGCCGCTATGTTGCAGGGAGGCCTACGGGGGATGATCATAGGCCTAGTTTTATGGTCTCAATAAATAACTAGGGGATTCTTATCACTTTGTTACCTAATATAATCAGAACCTTGGATAGTAGTCAGATAACCAATGATATTAGGTAAATAATGTGTATTCAATTTTAATCTAAGGAAATGTACTGCCGTAACTGAAAGCCGTGTACTGCTGTAACTGAAAGCCGTGTACTGCTGTAACTGAAAGCCGTGTACTGCCGTAAATGAAAGCCGTGTACTGCTGTAACTGAAGGCCGTGTACTGCCGTAACTGA
>VCRD01003331.1:23081-63614 GCA_006783055.1 Trinorchestia longiramus | reverse complement strand
TACTACATCCTACTAACTATGTCCCTAACTCCTCAAGGTTAATGTATGATTGAGATAAATGCTCGTGACATAAACGCCTGTGCGTATGATATGTGAGCACACGACTAAATTGACTTACGTGGTTAAGGTGTAAGTGCATGACTGATGGATTTACTTTAGACGGCATGGGACTTCGGTATTGAACCAAGAATGGGCCAAACGGCTCGTTCCTATTGCCTTATTCTATTCTATTTTAAGTCATTAGGATATGTTAATATTGATTATGTTTTTCTAGGTTTGTAGACAAAAGATGAGTATTGAATGCCTCCCCATAACTCAGAGCTGCCAGCACTTGCCTTTATGGCTAATCTCACTCACCTGTACACCATGTCATTTCAAACCTATGCTGGACTTCTCAACTAATAACTTTATTCCACTAAAAAAGAAGCCATCATCATTCAGTCAGTTTTATTCATCTACTACTCCCTCCAGTCAGAAAAAGTTTTTCCAGTCAGGAAAACATACCAGTTTCTACAGGGTGTTATTAGGACAATTCCTTTTCTACATGATACATAATAGCCTCCAGTGTGCTACAACTAGTAAACACACTGTTTTCATAGAGATCCTGTTAAATAACAGAAAACATGATCATTTCTACCACAGGATATTAAAGGATTTTTTCAAGCTATGTCATTGTAACAAAAAAATGAAAAAGAAATAGAAAATGCTATACAACATAATTGAAGCATGAATTACCAAACAAAGAATGCATGGCTGTTTTGCAAGCCATGTTAGAAAGATCCATAAATCATCTTTAAACTTTGAGTAAATTTCAATGAAAATATATTTTTTATACTAAATGAATTCTTTATCTTTATTTCTAGTATTTTTTATAGTATAATAGATTACATTAAAGCCAAATGTACAAGTTCAATCTTTAAACTATTTTTTCCCTCTGCACTAATTGTTCCAGACCAACAATACTTTTATGCATCAACATTTTCCAACAAGAGAAAGTACCACATCACAAATTGCACTAGTCACATCAGTCTGCCTCACGATACATAAACCTACATACTGTACAGTCATTGCCCTGTAAGATCTAAGCAATTGTGTAAAGCTTGCATGAAAATATTAATGTGGAAGTTACAGATGTTAAAGTAATTTAGACAATTAAGCACAAATAGCATTTTATGTTTGCACAAATGCAAGAAAAAAAACTTACATTTCTAGTTGAACAAGACATTATCTGCTTCTCAGGATCAACTTCAGATGTTTCAAATCCATAGCAAATGTCCTCAGTCCCCAAGATCTGAAAAAATAAGTTAGATTAACATTCAAATATAAATAAACCTTCCATTGAGTGCAAATTTGCAAGTGCTAAACAAAATTAATGTGACTGTGCATGTCAGATCAGTTGCACCACAATGAAGATTAATGAGACAAAGGTGTACATCATTAAGATTGTTAAGGGGAAATAAAAACAATAAAATTAAACTACTCATGAGGCAAGATTAGCTAAATGCTTGACTTCACTAATTTAAAAATTTCCTACTAAATCTGCAAAAAAAACATGTTTGGGGGAAAATGTACCTCCGTTCCAAGGTAAACTGTCAATATTAACAATTTCCCACCACCAGTACTGAAATTAGGCTATATATCTTGCCCATGAAAATTCCATAAATGACTTACAGTTACAGCTTCCATAAATTACACAAACTATTAGAACATCCAAGTAAAATGTTGAACATGAGATTTTTGCATGTAACAAAGTGTCACCCTCTTCAGCTGAAGAAATTGAGACTATAAAACACTCCTAAAATAATGTTCTGACATGCATTGCCTGGTTGGATGGTATTAGATAATTAGAGACAAAATTACATGCATGATCACATACATACTGTATGTCTGTAATGGTACACAAGAATTGTTTCTATAGTACACTGAATTTCATCCACATTCATTATACAATTATTATCTGATTACTATTCTTCTCATCTTATATAATGATGAGAAACAAAGAACTGTGCATTTTTTCAATGAATATAAAGTTGCTAAAATGACATTCAGTAAACTGAAGACCTGCTTTTACAAAACTTGCCTTCCTAGACCAGGCAGGAAGGCCAAAGCGTGAAGTTATGAGGCGCTGCGAGACCAGTACACCAGAACTGACTTTTCTCTCAACAATATCTGTACCCATAATTTCAGGCTTGTGAGGGTTTGGGTACTTCCGCCACACAGCCTCTGAGACGGTTTCCCATGGGTGGCTGGAATAAAAAATTATTTTCATGCATAGGAAGGCAACAAATTTAAGTCTTCAAGTCTTGAGAAAATTTATTTAGAAACTAACCAATAAAACATAGACATTAAATATCAAAATTAAAACCTAATGGTATATTAGTTATATTATAGATTCTAAATTTAACTTTATATCATAAGCCATAAATTATTTATGACTACATTTAAGTGCACTAACATCACCCTTAGCTCTAGATTTAATGAAATAATAATGTAAGTCATCATTACTGGTGAATATGTATATTCATAATAATTTAAAGCTTAATGCTACCAGTTTCTGACACCTCTTTAAAAATTACACCAGTTTTACAGTGAGCTTATTGCAATTCCTTTATGCCAAGTCAATGAACACTGACATCATTTAAACCTTTGTATCAATCATTTACATTTATATGACTTTTACTCATTTCAGTCATTAACTATAAGTTTTTAAAAGTTTCTCAATCTATGTAAAAGTTTCCAGCATGTATTTGCACTGCAAAAAAATGTTTCTAATCTTGAATATTCATCTATTATTTTTATTTAACCAATTAAACCTTAGAAGATGTATTTCTTAAATTATAAAAAACACTTAGTAGTAAATGAGCTCCTTAAATAAATCATGACCAGGGCAGGTGATCACTCTGCAATTTCTACTATTGCTGAATAGTTGTTTTAATAGAATTTATTTTAAAATTAAGAATTGAACAATCACAGGCAACTAATTTTCCATTCATTGAAACTTGTAACAGAATTAAAGTAAGTTTCAGAAGGGCACAAAATTCCAGCATCTCAGTGATCACAGTCTACTACAGCAGGCAAAGATGCTGCATAACAATTTTAATGAGAAAAAATTGAAATAAAAGAAGATAAACAAAATATCTACCTTCTCTTTGTAAAAGCTGAAGAAAAATATAATCAAGTAAGTTCAACAATAGACTGCTGTATCAAGTATTGCTGATTCTGCTGCACCTGCACATAGCTACAATTATCAATGATCAGAAACAATCACCAAAACAAACAAACAAAATTCCTAAGATGGGTTGATGAACACTCTTGTTCACAGTTCAATGGGTCAATGAACACCTGTTTACATTCAGTATACACTCTTAAAGCATGTAGGTACAACTGTTCACCAACATACACAAGGTATAGTGTGTAGAGTGCAGTAATACTTAAATGGCAGCACCATGTTAACCCATTAATGATGAGCAGTTTCATTTGAAACCAGGGGACAAAAATACATATTTTAACTGTGTTATCAAGTATTGATTTTAGTGGGTTAATTGGTTCAATACAAAGCTTGTACATTTTCTAAACAGGTTTGGTTCTTATACACCAGTTACACCATGTTCAGCTGGCCTTGAAAAATTGCAGGGGAACAGTACATCCAGTAAATAATTCTTGTCATTAATGGGTTAAATTTCATTATTATTTATGAATAATATAGACATTTTGATATCATATTAAGACAAAATTATTTTGAAACAAAGTACTTAGTTAATATTAGAAAAGTACTATGACATACTCCTTTTTGCTAATACTCAAAGATTCTTAAAAAACACAAAAAATGTTGATCCATATAGATTCTCTGGAAAATAAAAAAATTCCATTAAACAATCTAAGTCACAACAAAACAGAACATTAATGACTATTATACTCTTTAGTTAAACTGACATCATTGAATTAGTGACAAAAATATTCAAGAAAATATTTATAGCAAATGATCAAGTTTATTTCAGCTCAAATTATAGACTTCAACTAACATACACAAAATAAATTGAATACAAAATAAAATTATTTGATGTTTGAACCGTCTCGTAAAACATAGCCCTAATCAGGCCCTAATAAATGACTAGGAGCTTGTAGTTTTCAAAAGCACTGCTAAATATAGGAGAATTCATTTACACAGAGAGTACGTGTATAAGAAACTTACTTGAATATATATTCTGATCTCCAAATTTTCATCTCAACAGGAATAATCAATCGTTTTTCTTTAAAAGAAGTGAAATATTATAACACACGTATAATATGCACTTCCTCCTTCGTGTTTAATACAGCCCCGGAGACTTTTCTGCACTTCCTCCTGGTCTATCAGCTCCGAAAAGGAAAGACAAGTATGTTCATGGCAGAGGTCCATGGAGGAGAAAAAACAACTCTATTTAATTTCAATGAAAAAAAAACTTTTTTCCAATAGTATACGGTACATATACATTGGTTTTTAAATTCTTAATGCTAACATCTCATTAATAGTGACAGTGCTTATCGATAAGATCTTCAGAGAAGTAGTGATGCTTCAAGCGAGATCCCCGTCCTCTGTGCTGCAACTTAAAATCGTGGCTCGTAGGGGCCTGCCGATGAGCGTGGTCGAGGTGTGCTGTATGTCAATCGTTCAACGAAGCAGCTGTTGGGCATGTTCTTCTAGCTGTCAAAGGTTAGGCACATATAAACCGTGACATCTACGGGAAACGACCCCGAGCCTTCCGCATAGCAGACGGGTACCCTCACCAGACTTAGACTTAGATTTGAGGGTCAGCGTTTGGCTGGGGCCTTTGTAACGGCCTTTAATTCTCTCTAATACACACACACATACAACAGGATGGCATTCCAGAGTTTTTCTCCTGTGAGCCAGGGTCGTCTACAGTAATTCCTCTCGGGCCACCCTGAGTCATTCCATGGAAATGAACCAGCCAAGTGAGAGCATCACTGGAAGATCCAGCTTGTCACAGACAGCCCCTCATGCTTAGCAGGTAATCACATTGAAGAAAAATGCCTATTCAACATCCCTGTCGCTTATTCCATGCATACACTAAGAAATCTTTCATTGCATCCACAACAGTCATGTTACACTCCTCATCTAGCCCTACAAGATATCTCATACCAGAGTCCTCTTCAACACACCTTGCATTCCACTTGTTTTCTCCACATTGCTCATGGACCACATCCATGAGGCTCTCTCGCTCCTGTTCATACTTACTACATTCCAAGACCAGATGTTCAACTGTTTCCTCTACTCCTCTGTTACACTGCAGGCATAATCTTGTATTCCCCTCATTCCACCTCCATGTACGCCTATTCACACTTAATGCCTTACATCTGACGGCAAACAAGAGCTGGCTGCCAAAACTTCCATCATAAAACATTTTAAACCTTGGTACATTCTTAATGGCATACCAAATTCTTACTGGCATACCAGTCGGCCGCGCTAGTGTGACAGAACAAGATTTGATTAATTTCATTTCATTACAAGAAATAAAAATAGCTATGCACTAGCTAAATTTAATCAAAGCTAACCAGTATTTTGGAAACATTTTATATTACTTTTTAAAAATGGGATTGCTAAATTTGATAAACAGGCGTAGATAAAAATTTTGATGTATAAAGACAATAATTTAAAGGTGAACATGTTGAAAGATGAACTCAGTTCTCATCATTCAACAAAAAGTTGAACAAGCTTCACGACTCAAGCTATTTCCTGAGGAAGTAGGAGTAAATTATAAAAATGTAAAAAAACATAAACTAAAAACTAATGCCTAAAAACAATACCATTCAATGCATTCAGAGATGCATATTGAAATTTAATACAATTTATATCTACTTATAGAGTACTTGCGTACTAAATTCGACTTTTCTTGCTGTAAATATTCTCAATTTCATTGACCAGTACTGAGTTAGTATCCTGAACATATTGGCATGAGAAAACTCGAACCGGCAAATACTAGTCGTTTTAAACGAAGCGCCTCCAGCCCCCACCGAGGCAACTGTTCATTGAAATACAATTAGTATTGTTAAATCTCGGCTACTTCCCCCTATATTTGAGAAAGGATCATACATGCCAACATCTAAAGCTAACCTTCAGCCAAACAGTTGGGCTTTTTATCAGTGAATTATAAAAGATGTACGATGTAGCGCTGAAGTCTAGCTTATTTACAACTGCTACGATATGATAGAAGTTCTTTTCAATTCCTAGGTTATGGCAAGGAGAAGAAAGGCTAAGTACGATTCTGTAAGGCCAGGCACTTTGAGGGGAACAACAGATACCACGATACTTCCCGAGTCCCGGGCTTCAAGTTTCACGGTGGTTCACGTTCTACCATCCAAATAGTTTTTTTCGTTGTACACCAACAAATGGAACAATAGACGTCCATGACGTTAACACAAACACATTTTGAGGTGAAATAATTTAATATTTCACAGTATTAAACAAAATATTTACCACCTGCGAAACAAAACTGTCAAAGTTCTTTTCAGCATCAAGACAACTCTGAAAGAGTCCCATTCCATACTGTCACGTCTCTGGGAGAGCGAGCTTTCGTGAGAATCGAGAACAGTATGCATTCATGTGGCATTTAAGATTCATTCGTAGAAAATAGGAATCCACTGAATGACGTATTTAGTCCTATAGAGTAAAAAAAATTTGCCAATTTTTTCAAAATAATTCCCCTAGAAAAAACGTATTTAATCGCCCGAACTGAACACAGCTCTGATCACAATTCTTACCTACTCCAACTTTCATACATTAGCCTTCGTATTTGAGTTTAACTACACCCACATTCAAGGATAGGTCTTTTCGTCCGACATAATCCACAACTGCATTCCTGCATCTCATTTACAGCGCAAGTTATCGCTCTGATACACGATATACCCTTTTCCTTTCGAGATGCATTGGCCTTACTTAAGTGCCTCCCAAGCTAAGGTAGTTTTGAAGACATTCAGGCAAGAACTAAGAACAGAACTATGTAGATTCATTCGTGCAGCAGTAAGAGGATAAGTACTGGGTACCGCAAAATACACTTGCCACTAAGAGCATAAATCGCCAGAACA
Source organism: Trinorchestia longiramus (assembly GCA_006783055.1). NCBI lineage: Eukaryota > Metazoa > Arthropoda > Malacostraca > Amphipoda > Talitridae > Trinorchestia > Trinorchestia longiramus. The sequence goes on along the minus strand of VCRD01003331.1, from coordinate 56,534 downwards.
GCATCATCTCACGGGTGCGACGTTGAGAGCTTTTATGAGGAACGATATCTCATACAAGTCAGTGAAAACTTTATGATTAAGCTAAAACTAAAATACGGCAGCTCCAAGGTTGATACATGCTTGCACCTACTTAGGTTGTGTCAACCCTATCAATATACGTATTGACCCTTTCTTGAAAGTTATGAACACAACGAGTGGACAACCAAGTTATGGTGTGAACGAAAAGTTTTTGAGCGTGACACTGGGAATGTCTCTGGGCGATAACAGAACAAAAACAGGCTACAAACACGAGAGTACTGCCAGAAAACCTCGTTTATTGCGAGAATTCAGAAGCACATTAGGCCATGCCGGCAAGCTGCAGCTGGGTGCGCTTCCACCTGACAAGAGGCCCGTGCTCGGGGATGTATTTGACGCTCACACCGTCGCTCTTGATGTGCCCAGAAGCCATTAGCTTCTCGTATTCGCTGCGCTCGTACTTCGTGAAACCCCACTTGCCGGACACGAAAATCTGACGAGACAATGCACATCAATAGGACGCTGATACAAACATGGTGTACACGGACATATTTCCTTCATGATCAAAATGAATTGTTTATAGAAAAACAGCCATTTACTCTTAGGAGCCTTCAGTTTCCCAGTCGAGGTCTACATAGACCACGTGCATGACAGCTAAAAATTCGACGACAGAAATAATAGCACTTCGAGACTATGTCGTCTATATCGAAGAGAATATCCAAAAACGAGTCGAAGTATTATAAGAAAAGTCAATAAAAGAACGTACACAAACAAACACTGGCGAGTTGAGATGAGGTACAGTGTTTAATTTTCTCTCGAAAATTTGATGTCACCGTGTGAACATACAACCACAATCAACTAGTATTTATTTAGACCATCAAGCGGGAAAATAACCAAACTCTAATGAACGCTGAGCCACTAACATCATGCGTCATTCATTACGAAATATGCTGCACCCAAACACTAAAATGCTTTCGTGAAGACATTTCTTTATTGAAATGCATTACTCTGAGTAGGTTCTCCCACGAAGTAGGGATTAGCTAACGGGACACGATTCCTCAACAGTCGAATCACGATTCGTCCCCCCTGCACATCGGTACTCAACCATACCGAATGTTTGTTGGAGGCTTCATATGCTAACAAGTCAAATCTATTTTCTTTATTCCACCTTTTTCGCGAGCATCTGACAAAAAGCAACCAAATAGCGTAGTCATAATCAGAGTTTCGATTTCACAATCCAGCCTGTAAGGGACGACAAAAAGCGAGACCCACTTCCACAAAACTTGTCGACTTCAATAAACCCAAGGGTATCACTCCCACTGATCAAAATATTCCGCAAGGAAGCCTTCAGACAGTCAACGATTCCCACAATTATTAGTGACTCGTGAGCCTGCATTAACTCTTTCACGACCAAATTACTTTCAAACTGATCAAAATATTGCGAACATTACCACTTATCTTTACTAATCTGTTATTTTGAACGAAACCATTCAGAATATGAGACTAAAGGGAATGATTTTTAAAGTTAGTTTGGAACATGAGCGAACGGTAGCGAAGGGGTTAACAATGCCCGACATTTGGGTAGTGAACACGAACCTTTTGACGACCAGGGAACTTGAACTTGGCGCGGCGGAGAGCTTCCACTACATGAGCCTTGTGCTTGTCGTACGCACGCACGCTGATGATCGGCTGCCCGATGTTGACACGCGCCACTGTGCCCTGTGGCTTACCGAACGCACCTCTCATTCCGGTCTGGAGCCTGTCAATCACATATTTTAGTATGTATCTTAAAAATAAAACCCAACACATGGTGAATGCAAGAAGTATAGGAGTCAGAGTTCATTAAGCTGCTTAATCATACATGGATGCTCATAACAATATAATCGAGTATTCTAATACATCTCAAGCACTATGAGATGTATACAACTATGAAGCAGTATATGCTCACCTATCAGCTCCAGCACACGATAACATTTTGTTGATACGGATCACATGGAAGGGATGAACACGGATCCTGATGTGAAACTGATCCTTGCCTGTGTATTTCACCAGGTACTGAAATAAAGAAAACAAATTATAATAAACATTAATACTGGCAAGTTATTCAATCAAGAGAATTTCTAATTACACTTTCATTTTCAAGTAAATTTGTAAGAAGGTAAATTCCTATATTTTCATCCTATCTTCATAAGCAGGACATCTGAAGCATCACACACCAACATAAAGGGCCTCAAATATTACTAGTTGTTACAGCCATGCCGTAACAGGTGTAGTTTCCAGTAGAAGACATTAGGTCAATAACAACCTATTTATCCTTCTCAAAACCACCCCCTAGACATGCTTCTCAAGTCTATTTTATTATTTCAAGTAATTTAAATATAACCTAATGTGATCAAAATCACACATTAATGCTCAAATTCCATATGTAGAAAAAATATTGTAATTTTCAAATAACAACTCAACATGTTTTCTGAACAAGATTAACATCATCTAAACTGATAAATAGCCCTCTGTATCAATGCTCAATGCAAAAAAGTAGAGAAAAACTACAAAATGTAGCATCAAATGCTTCAGTTTTATATCAACTTGCAAAGAACACAAAATGAAATGGCTACTTAAGAACCATAAAGAAAACAGCAAGAAAAAAATTAGTGGCAGCAGACAGCAGGTTGCATCAAAGTATGTACAGAAATACATAACATGAGCCACAAACTTACTTTGTTTGCACAGATACGGGCAGCTTCCAGAGCTTCAGAGCTGAGCTGCTCATACTCATCAGAGACAAGATGGACACTGAGTGGGAACTCTGTCACATCAGCCTTCTTGCGACCCAAGTCAAAAATACGGATCTTGGGATCAGGCACACCTCTGCAGAACCTACTCTTGGGGTACGGCTTGTTCTTGCAGTACCGGTAACTGGAACATAGAATGTGTCATCAACTTCAATTAACATGTAATTCTACATCAACAGATTTTTGACATAATTCACTTGTTTGTGCATCATACAGTTCATTTGTTATTAAACTAAATTTAAATAAAACTACCAACATGTAACATCATAAAAAAAAGATTACTTACCATCTAGCTGGTCTTCGTCCCATTTTGACGGATTCTGCACAAAAATAAAAGAAAAAGCATCACACACTTGTTGCATTCAAATTTTTATCATTTGGTTAGTAGGTTTCACCCACAAGAAAAAATCCAAAATTAACACTCACATTAGCTATTTAGCTAAGGTACCAAAACATTAGGTCCTCTATTTTCAAAACAATCACCTGAATACAGTCTGAATAATTCAATGTTTACCATACACATACTATACAAGTCTACACTTATTAGCAAATAGAGAGCAAGAATAAATTATTATACAGCAATAATTTCCTCCAAGTCACTTTCTAAACCTCACACTATCACTAAATTTACATAGAGCATGCTGGTGAAAAAAATCTTTGAATATTACCACAATGATACCACTGCAACATAATTTGGAACTTGTACAAAAATAACTTATCAAAGAAATAACAATTATCCTCTCTTAGCCGTCAGTGTAGCCAAAAATTTCCAAAGAAATAATCTCTCTTTACTATCTGCAGGGCATTTAACTCTTATTCTTCAACAAATACATTACACTGACATTAGCAATTTGACAAACAAGTAATTACACTATCACTTGTACTTGAAAACAAATCCCATTGTTTGTGCATTAATACCAGCATATGTGAAATGTCAAAATAAAACCAATTTCATTTATATTTATCACCAATATGAAGGATAAACTGCAGAGCATGGTACACGATACTTCAATCTTCTGTAATTTCCAAACATTATTCAGCCAAAATTAACATTTTCATGCATTTGTACAAACTTTTCTCCCCAACAAATTAGCAATATTTCAACCCTATTAGGCTTACTTTACTTATTGAAGTTAGAAAAATATTAAGTTGAGTCTTGCATTTAAAATGATACTTTCACAAGTTTGGTTAAATTACATGAAAAAAGTAATCATGAGATTACTGGTCAAATGCTTTGTTTAGTGTAAAATAAATTTTGGTTTTACGTAGTCACAAAATAAAACCTTCAACTTTAGGGTACAGCCAGACACAGGTGGCCTACATGAGGCAGCTCTCATGATGCACATAACATGCTTTGCAGACTAGCAGCTATCACATTACACCATTGTTTATTTTTTGTCTATTTCTATTTATGAAAAACTTAAATAGGGAAACTACGATTCAATAATATGTATCCACCAGCTCATGAATGTGGGAAGTCACACTTTGCTTAAAGCTCCAAAATTGTAATAAACAAATACCACACAATCTCAAGTAGTTTCTGCAATTTCTAAATCTTATAGAAGATTGGGAAATCTTATGTTTTACTGATAAGATGATAAATAAAAAGTTTAGTAATAAGTCTCCATTACTCAACAGTTTCTCATAAAAATCACACTATATTACCCAATAATAATTGCTGAGGTTTTCATGTTAGAATACAAGATTAAGTTGAACTAAGCAGACAAAATAAACAAAAACCTACTAGAAACTTAAGTTTTCTTGGGTCTAAAAAACTCATCGCCAGAAATAGAAAAGACACATGCTTATTGCTGTGGAAGTTCAATATAACTTCAAAGAGATTCATACTACACATGTAGAATGCAAATATGACAGTATTACAGAATATCGACTATACACATTATTGATCATTCACAATAGAACTAAGACCATCACAATTTGCTACAGAAATAAACTCCACAACACACACCAAAATATTCTAGATATATAATTCTCACACAGTCAAGCTATTGCGATGATATTCAACGAAACTAAATCTCACTACTCACCTAACGTCCTACTTGCCCTAAACACTGAGGGCGATAGAAACGAAATGTTGCCACAAAACGACACAGAAAACGTCAATACCGTAAAAACTTCTAATAATACTGATGCAATCATTGTGGAAACTGTGCATTGGTACAAAATAATATTTTTATTTTTAAACCAGTAACTGCTCCCATTATGGGAAAAACATGTTCATGTGAAGTTTATTTTTTCCATAATACTAGTTTATTTGCACAAACTTTTTTTAAATAACATTTAAATACTCTGAATTATTTGAATTATGTTTAAAAATACAGCCTATTTTGATTGAAATCAAGCTTTAATTTAATAGATGTCATAAAAATTGTTCAATATGATGGATTTACATATCAGAAATTCTTTATGGTTATAGATCCATACCAGCCAGTGAGTTTACGATAGATAATATTCAATACTTTCATCATTCAGCGTAAGAAAATTAATACAAATAATTGCTGGTTTTATAAACTATTTGACAGTTTACTTGAATAATACATTAAATGTAAAAATTATAAAACAGTTGAGATCAATAGTATTGATGTAGTAATAGTATATTAAATCATATAGATTATTTTACATATTAACATTGAAATATTCTTTACTTTCGATTGATATAAACAGGAAGCAGCTCTACATCATGTATGGAATAAAGGTATTGGTAATTTTGGAAATAATTTCGTCTTAGACTGCTTTCTAAATCACGTACAACTACCATTCATTTAAATAACGCTTCCACTTATAGCCTACATTCTTAGTGATCGATTTGTATGGGTACCCTTTTTGATATTTCATTTATATCTGGATGAAGAATGGTTATTTTTAACAACAATGGTCTCATTATTCTGTTCATAGGCTCATGTTGTTAATAGTGTGTAATAAACAAAGATATAAAATATCCAGTGATATATAAATTTCCAATTTTATATAATAAATATTTCAAACCAAAAATAATAATCTATATATTTTACAGCGTATTGAACCTTACATTTTTTAATCATTACTTGCAATTTTATTATTTATTTTACTAGGATACATAAATTTTCTATGCATGACTGTAGCTTTTATGATTGATAAAATTATTGTATCAGCATGAAGCTTGAAGCTGTTAAAGTTATTACTTCAGTTACATGTAACTGTTCGTTACATGTCTTAGCTTACGATAGAACAATATCACTTACCCGACATCAATCCCACCAGCAGATTTTAATAGGAGTAATATTTGAAAGAAACAGCACGTTTTCTATTTTTGAGGCGCATATTATTTATGTTTCTGCCAATTGTAGAATATTTACCACCTTAGAATTAAAAAAAAAGAATTTCAGATACGTTCAATGAAGTACTGAATCGTATTTAAAGTCCAAAATTGATAAAAATGCAGAGTTTTTCATATTTTTTCAAAATTGAGTAATTCTCAGAGTGAACAAAACCTTTACCCTTTCTAGTCATTAAAAAACAAATTCACCTCAGTTACACAACAATTAAGTCCAATAAATTTCACTGTAACTAGCGCCAATAAAGTTTAACTGCTTATTTTTTATCTATACTTGAGGGACGCACCTCCTACCGTATAATTACACTATTTCATTTTGTGACTTACTCATTTCTTTAAAACCAAAAGTGTAATTCAAGTATTATAGAACATTAAGAAATGCAGGCAATGAAGATGCGTTTGTTACGTTGAAATATGTTCGTAGTCTACACTCAAGCTTCACTCTTAAACGTCCTACTGAAGTAACTACCACTACGTCTGACTGAAGCAATTATCACTACGTCCTATTGAAGCAACTACCACTACCTCTTACTGAAGCAACTACTACTACGTCCTACTGAAACAACTACCACTACGTCTTACTGAAGCAACTACCACTACGTCCTACTGAAGCAACTACCACTACGTCCTACTGAAATAACTACCATTACGTCTTACTGAAGCAACTACCACTACGTCCTACTGAAACAACTACCACTACGTCTTACTGAAACAACTACCACTACGTCTTACTGAAGCAACTACCACTACGTCTTACTGAAGCAACTACCACTACGTCCTACTGAAGCAACTACCACTACGTCCTACTGAAGCAACTACCACTACGTCCTACTGAAGCAACTACCACTACGTCCTACTGAAATAACTACCATTACGTCTTACTGAAGCAACTACCACTACGTCCTACTGAAGCAACTACCACTACGTCCTACTGAAACAATTACCACTACGTCTTACTGAAGCAACTATTACTACGTTCTACTGAAAAAACTATTACTACGTCCTACTGAAGCAACTATTACTACGTCCTATTGAAGCAACTACCACTACGTCCTACTGAAATAACTACCATTACGTCTTACTGAAGCAACTACCACTACGTCTTACTGAAGCAACTACCACTACGTCCTACTGAAACAATTACCACTACGTCTTACTGAAGCAACTATTACTTCGTTCTACTGAAAAAACTATTACTACGTCCTACTGAAGCAACTATTACTACGTCCTACTGAAGCAACTACCACTACGTCTTATTGAAGTAACTATTACTACGTTCTACTGGAAAAACTATTACTACATCCTACTGAAACAATTTTCAACCACTACGTCTTACATGAACGACTAATGCTACGTCCTACTGAAACAACTACATTATACATCATGTTTCTCATAGAAGTGATTTGATAGAAGTAACATAAAACCCTGAACAAACTCTTAGCATGATTCATTCATTTAATATTTTTGAACTATTTGTCCCAAAGAGTTTAAACAATGAACTGTTGTTATAAAGTTATTAGAGCATAAATAAAATGAGGTGTACGCTAAAGTAAGTCAAATTTATTAAGAAAGATGGATAGTTTCACCATACTGTTTTCTAGCCTCAGCATTGAACCAAACTTGTTCTAATTATTTCTTAAATAAAAACCAAGTTCTAAGCTCTTAACGTCTTGAAAAAAACAATTCTTAATGCACGCAAGGCGTCAAAAGAGCGTAAGCTCGGGCTGGTTTAATTTTTGTTCCTCCTTCTCGCACGGCAGCGCAGCAAATCAATTAGCGGGCGCGATCAGTTCTGGGTAAAGAAATGGAGTGCGCGCTCGAGACCATCCGATACTTTCAGGGCGAGTAATTTACGAGGCAAAATATTCGCTAGACTTAATTGGAAATCTACACAAGTGTTTGTAATTTAATTAGTTGAAGGTCTGCAGACCGCTTGCTCCACTAATGAATTCATTCGATAATGGAAGTGTTACTGCATGCAAGCACGAAAAGTCACGAACGTTTGCTTAGAATGGCTAACCTCGGCATTTCGTTCGCATGTTTTCATAATTTGGGTCTTGTGTGTTAGAATTCCCTAAGTTCATGTAGGTTATCTCGATTAGTTATTGAGTCTTTGGAATCGTTAAGTGATGTAAAATCAAGAATTAATACCAGCATGTAATATTGGCGAGGGTTATTCGAAGATAATTTTTTCTCGTTTGCCTCCATTAGACATCACAGATAAAAAATATAGAACCTCTTTCATCGCACACTTAGAAAGCTTAGATACAAAATTTGATGTATCTCTTACCCCTGATTTGTTCATTAATTAAAAGGCCTTGTTGGATCCGCAGTTTGATATATTAAAACATAGATTAATTAACAGTATCCTTACGAGAGAAAAGTACTACGTCAAGAGTGAGCAGGTACAGCATCGCAACTGATGCCTATTTTTCGAATAAGAAATGTTGGAAACAAACAGAAGCAACACTCATTTGGTCGTCTATCCTTGAGATTCTGTTGTCAGGGTTGTTAGGATTTTATAACAGCGTCATGTCTGGTTTTATGATATTAGTACAATATTTGAAAAACTCATTCCATGTACTCTGAGAGATGGATACTGTACTCTGAGATATAACAGAATGTAGTTGTTTTTTTACTTGTTTGAACACTCTGGTTTTTCCACTAATTTGACTATAAAAGGTGAACTAATATTTTCATTATAAACGTTATTTGATTGTGAGTTACATACAATGGATAGAAAATCCTTGTTGAAAAATTGCCACCTGCACCATGTTCTCATCACAGTACACGCAGTACAGCGCAAGTAAGAGCAGCAAGCAGCGAAAACTGCCGTGTAATGCACCTTCATGAGCAGCATCATAACACTGTACAACAATGGTAACAATGGAACGCTAGGAAGTAATACTGCCGTGTAATGCACCTTCATGAGCAGCATCACAACACTGTACAACAATGGAACGCTAGGAAGTAATACTGCCGTGTAATGCACCTCCATGAGCAGCATCATAACACTGTTCAACAATGGAACGCTAGGAAGTAATACTGCCGTGTAATGCACCTTCATGAGCAGCATCATAACACTGTTCAACAATGGAACGCTAGGAAGTAATACTGCCGTGTAATGCACCTTCATGAGCAGCATCATAACACTGTTCAACAATGGCACGCTAGGAAGTAATAAGCATGCAAGTAGTATTCACTAATACGGAAAACAAGTTCTGCCTCAATGAAAACAAGTTGACTTTCATCTTTAATTACCGGTATATCCCAGCTTGTTCAATTGTTGGGATGAAAAAAGGTTGTTTAATTGCTAGAAAAAGATATGTTTGTTCCAATAATTATTAAGATAGAAGTTTGTGTTATTAATCACTGAAATACACGTTTTTTGTCTCGTTCATTACTAGTATACCCGAAGTTTGTGTAATTAATAACTGAAATACACATTGTTTGTTCGAATAATTCTTAGGATACCCGAAGTTTGCTTAATTAATCACTAAAGTACGCATAGTCTACGGAATTATGATAATTACTGGAATACTGAAATACATGAATTTCCTTCAATTACGGGAGGGCACGAAGTTCGCTTAGGTACTGGATTCAAGAAGCTTACTTCATTTCTGGACAAATGAATTGCTTTACGTTAGTCCCTGCCAATATTTTGGACACCAAGGTTATGCAGCCGACTAGTTTGCACTAAAGATTGAGCTTTTCTCTAATATTATACAAACGAAGATTCTGATAAAATAAAAATATAAAAATAAAATATACAAAGTAGTGAAATTTTCAACAGCTCAATTGGCAAAACGATAGAAGAGGAAACATTTATCACAGATATTTTTAGGACATTTTTGAGAAAAAGTCGAAAAAATTAAACTGAGCGAGATAGGTGGATTAAAAAAAATGTTGAGCAAATTAAGGCATTTTATTGAGCTTTGACTATCGGACACTGCTATAAAAAATATTCTGTGACCTCCAACTTCAACAAAACATTTTGCATCAAAACAGATATTTTCATTAACATTTTTTTAAGCTTCTGATTGGTGTAGTGGCATTTGTTTGCAGATGGGGGTTGAGCAAGAGTGAAGCTTCAAGCAAGCGGTAGTTGCGAGCACTAAAAATTAATGATAACCAGGATTTTTTGAGCGGAGCCAGAGTATAAAGAACAGATGGAGTTGAGCAGGAAAAGAAAGCAACGTTTCATGCAAGCAACGTTCATTTGCAGGCGCACACCAGCATCTTCCCTGGCGCAACGAGCCTCTAAACTTGCTAGAAAATCACCCCCGGTTTGTTCCGCTACGCCTAGGTCAAATATTGCTCCGCGTCCGGGTTCCGCAGTTCTAAACTCAGCACCTGCAAATGAGCGCCTTAATTTTGGGGAGAATGTGTCCGACTCTACGTTCGTGAATATGAAGAACCTTTTCCCCCGAAACCTAGGGAAATTCTCGCTAGATATTTCGGAAAGTTATGAGTTCTCACGCACGGCTCTCTAATGAAGGCAGTTTCTTACTGGGTATTTCCTGTAAGATTTTTGAGCTACTTCAGCATCACTTGAACAGTAACAGCGAATAAGACTGGTAAATTTCAATGATGAAATTAAGAACACTCCATAGTCCTTTTTAAACGTTGGCTTTATGAAAACTATATTTCTTCAATCTTTCTTTCGTCTCATTTTTGTTCTTTATTAAGGAACATAAAATCTCATTCGTCTAAAGTTAAATGTCAGGAAAAAATTCTTTCATGCATTGAAGGATCTATTGGAAGCTGAGGGAAGTTATGCTTTCATTCTTCCAAAGTACAATGTTATTCAAGAACGTTTTTAGATGTACCCGCAGAAAACTTTAGTGATCGTCAGACAGGGGCCCTGAAAATACCAGCTCATTCCGAAAAACAGTAGTATTCAGAGCAATCCATATCCATGCATCAGAGAAAGGGCCAAGTTGACAAAAAATTCGACTGATCAAAATAACAAGAGCGTTCGTTGCTGAACAGTTGCTGTAGAACGTTCTAGCGAACTACAGTCAAATCATTCATCAAATTACACGTTCCAGAACTGAAACTTCGCAACAATGTTTAGTATTAGTCGAACTAAATACTATGGAATGCCTCTTCATTCAGAGGATATATTAATTTTAAGCAAATTTATCCAGTGAAATATGAACGAACATGCTTGTATTATCTTTGCAGCCGCTGGAGGTCCGCAACGTAAGGTCGATGACTTGGCTTTTGAAGGCTGGAGGAGCCATGCACTCAGCCGCCGCCATCAAGGGCTCTTCGACGACACTGCGCGTGGGAGTTCGGCGAAAGAATTTGTTCATGAATTTTGTCCGATGAAACGGTGGGATCTTTTCTTTCATGGAGGTAATTTATAGACGCAGCAGAGAGACGAGACTTGAGGCTGTGGCAAGGCTGTTGTGCTTCTAAAAGTTCTTACTGGGTAGACTTGAGCCTGTCAACGAAGGAAGTGTGTATTAGTAGCTGTTTTCCCACCGTTTGTCTCTAAGCGAAAAGAAGAAAAGAAATAAACTTTTTCTAATCGAGTATAGAGTACAGATACATTGAATTTTAAAATTCTTGATGTTACGATCTTAAGAGATGTGGCGATGCTTCAAGCGAAAACCCCTTCCTCTGTGCTGCAACATGTAGTAGAAGCTCGTAGGGGCGTTTTGATGAGCGTGGTGAAGGCGTAGTCTACTACGTGATTATGAACTGTTTTCTGTAACAATGGTCTGAAGTAAAGTGCAGACCTTAAGTTTCTTAAATATTCGTCCTGGTAGCGTCTAGCAGTACTTACGCTCCTGTGCTTGACACTTAATAGCTCTGAAATGTTTTCAGATGGAATCGCCTGAAAAAGAGCATTACGAGGAAAATCTTAAAGTTGTTGAAAACCTTGGTTGTGATGACATATACTGATATCTGTTTTTCAGTATTTTATTACCAAATTGTTATGAAACGTCTCATAAAAGGGCTGAAAGAAGAATACGGGTTTCAAGCAGTTTAACACGTTGCCTCCGATTGCCTGGCCAGTGTAAATCTTCACTTTGTACACATTATTACTAGGAGCCACTGTAAAATTTACAGAACCTAACCTAAGTGGTCCACATACGTACCACTTCGGAGTCAACGTGTTAAAACCAATTTTCTTCGTATGACCAGTAAAACACCTCCCGATTAATTCTCGACAATCCAGTCAAGAAAAATTTCAGATTTTAAATTTTTTCCTCCAAACGTCACTCATAGGAGAAGATCTTTGTCTCTCTGAATATTGTGGCTGCGCAATGATTAATTTAGAGGATTTTCAGGGTCGTTTAATTATTTTGCGTACTATGTTTCAAATTTGCTCTTTTTTCTCTAATGCAGTAGAGTGGTTAGTGGCCTATGCTTGTGCTGTACAGGATCCTGGGTCGAGACTCCACGAGACACCCGAATTTTTCCTGCTTGTGACGCCGGGGACCAGGAAGACTGCCTGACTGACTAATTGACTATTTCCTCAAACATTGAGCACATTTCTATGTATCCCTATAGGCCTCTATCCAAGTTACGATACATGTAGATGTACATGAATAGTCGCTGGGAGCATCATCACTGGTTTTAAGCCGTTTGTACTAAGAATTGAAGATCCAATGTATATGTACTGTACACTCTATACTTGATCGAAAAGAGTTTATGTAAAGTTTCTTTCTTTCAAAGCTACAATCACAGTGCTTTACAGAAGATTATCGTTTTCTCTCTGTTAGGAATCGATTTGTTGTAATACAATACATTAATCGATCAATTGCAGGTACATCACTTTTGCGGAGCTACCATCACATAACGGACGGCAGCCTTGTTCTCGGTCAGTAGTTCTGAAATTGGCAGTTTTTAAAGCATTTCGCGTAAATTATGACAAAAATCATTAAAATTATTGTGTTCTGTGTAAGTTTAACATCAATGTTCCTGGCAAAAAAGTTCGTAAATGTCCTTTAATTCCTTCAAATGAGGCAGTCTCAGCTTGAAGATCACACAATGCTCCTGGCAAGCCCTCAGGTATTTACATGGAGTTATGCTCAGTACGTTGTTAGTGGATTTTGCGTACAAGAACCCCAGAAGAAACACAAATTTTTTAAATAGAGTAGATGATTTTAAAGTACTGAATATACTCGTATAAGCCCTATAAGCGTGAGCACGTTATGTACTAAAGATCTAGTAAGAGAATTTCACCTGGTGAATATATAATACAAAAAATCAACCCTTGAAAACATGACAGCTCTTTCATTTTATTCAGATGTATTTCACCTGCCGACACCAAGTAAGACAGTTGTCTTTATGTAGAAATTATTTTGAAAGTTAACTTCTAGAAAGTGGGATTTAGGAGTAGCCTACTTGAAGCAAGCTTTAAGAGCAGCCTTTCTGAAAGTGAGATTTAGGAGTAGCCTACTTGAAGCAAGCTTTAAGAGTAGCCTTTCTGAAAGTGAGATTTAGGAGTAACGCTTACGAGCAGCCTACCTGAAAGTGGGATTTAAGAGTAGCCTACTTGAAGTAAGCTTTAAGCGCAGTCTTTCTGAAAGTGGGATTTAGGAGTAACGCTTACGAGCAGCCTACCTGAAAGTGGGATTTAGGAGTAACGCTTACGAGCAGCCGTCCTGAAAGTGGACTTCAGGACCAGAATGAGGTCATTGTTAGCAGCAAAGAGGTGGGCGTCATTGTGCAAGTCAAGGGCACTACAACGACGCGTCAAGCCCCAATGGCTCGAGCTTTCGTCATTTTAGAGCGAGGAACATCCGTCTGATTCACTGACTCCAATAATTATTTTGCGAAATTTTCTTAGGGTAGTAGGCGTGGTGCTGCTCGTTCAAATATGTAGGGATGTTTAATACAAGTAAAATAAATCTTTATTCAAGTATGTCCAGCGTTGGCGTAGTGAACGATTTTAAGCTTTCGTTTCATGGGGTTAATTTGACTTCTCAGAGTATTTCCGTAAATACTTCAGGCAGATACTCAGTTACTCCTGACTCGTCTTATTCAGTTACGCATCGCTACTGTTATTCAGTAACAAATAATATGCTGTTAATTATGTTACCTTGTATTATTGAATTACTTCAGTTACTCAAGCCATTTTATATCGGATGAAACATGACAAGTTACGCATCGAGTACCCATCTTTCTGGGAATAATTAAAAATAATCCGAAACATCATTGTTTTGGATGCCTGTGACACAAGTTTGAAGTTCAAAAATCCGTTCACGACCTTTTACAAATAAACATTGGAAGTTTATTCTTTTTGCGAGGCTAAGCAAACTAATTTCAGGGTGTGCACATATTTAAGAGAGCGTGAAGCAACCAATTATTGACAAATAATACAACCATACTTGTCATGGATGACAAAATTATACCTGTAATGGATCACACCAACATTGACTCACAACACAATCATACTTGTCATGGATGACACAGTTATGCTTGTAATGGATCACACCAACATTGAGTCATAACACAACCATACCTGTCATGGATGACACAGTTATACCTGCAATGGGTCACACCAAAATACAGCTACGACGCACAACGCAATCAGTGGTGTAACTTTCTGTTGAGTATCTACTCTTCACAGCATATATACCACATTGCACTTTATTTGTGAATTCCTTTCTGAAATCACCAACCACAAAACCCACCCTGTCATGTATATCTCTAATTTAATATTTGCGTGAATAAATAAACTTCTGAACATAACAGTGATTTTTGAGAATAATATATGTAAGTGCAAGATTGTGCCAAATTATTTATAAGGCTGCATTATGCAGTCCTACTTTCAAATATAATCTGTAGTTGCGAATCAACAAAGTTAGAAGAGCAGTTAGCAGCTCCTTGTAAAATCCTGCCTCTCTCATCACTTTCTTCGAGGATGAAAAATATTTGCCAGTAACGAAACTACTCCAATTAGTGTAATGACCTGAGTTTCCCAGAGAAACTTGCAAGATGATAACATTCATTGATTATTTAAGTATTTTTGCCCCTTCCCCGTAATGAGACTTGACTTTGCAAATTCTTTCTCGACCCTTAGAAGTATCAGCCCACACTGCTGGCTATGTTAATTATGTCGGGAATTTTTGTGATATGATGCATGTTCAGTGGAGTATGTCTTCATCCAATGTATAGGACGACTGTTACTCTGTGTTTATTGACATGGTACCGGCTTATAAAATATACAAACAATAGATGTTTTTAATTCCAAACCTACGGATTAATGCGCGCCTCTTGCCCTACGAAAAGAAGAAATGTGTTAAACACTTGAAGAAAGAGAGTTTTTTCATTATTTGAAAGTTAAATGAATCAAAATCAGACAAGCTGCTTGAAGCTAGTTATTACAGTAACAATACATGTAATTTTTTCACGGTTTTACCATTTTGCCAACTTCCTCGTAAGTTTGTTGGGACTCGCACCAGTAAATTTCCAGCATTGTATTTTAGTAACCTGTTTTATTGAGATGCATCTCGACACATGTGTGAATAGCTGAAAAATTGGTCGTTGCAGAAACCTTTGATATACATACAATCGGGGATGTATAATATTTCTAAAGAACATTTCTTTGTAAACGTATGAAAAAGAAAAACTGGATTATATTATTTTCTACAAGATTTAGTTTAGAAAATTAAAATTAAAGAGCAAATTGATTCAACAATGTTGCTAGAATAATAATCTTGATACTAGGAGGAAGAAAATGAAATAGTCATTTAACGTAGGAATTTTAAAAAAGTGTTATAGGATTTTCTTAGCTAATACAGTGGAACAAACAACTCATATTAAATCAAAGGTAAAAAAAGTGGGAATCCAGTTATTTGTTATAAAAACTTTTTGCAGCATCTTAACTGCTTTCTTTGAAGAAAGTTTTAATAATATTGCTGTAATGTAATGATGCTGAAGACACAATTTCTCGCTTGTCAATAATAAAAGAGAAACCGTTAACGCTAGGGTTATATTACGGAAGTTTCAGGTCTGCGTATTTTTCTACATGAAGACAAATTATAACTAGTTGAAAAAACGTTCTTTATCAAATCAGTACACACAAACGCAGAATAAAAGCGAATTTTCATGGCAGAAATAGAACTGGTTTCCTGTTTCAAGAGTTTCTCTGACACTGTAAATTATTAAGAGGAAGTTTCTATTAGTGAATATACATACTGTATATTAGGTTCAAAATTAGAAGCTCAAAGTTACACAAAGATAAAGCTAAATCTTCATTTTCAATAATCACTTGCGTGCTCGGGGTATTTGTGCAATGGTAACGTGTACACGAATTGCTAAGAAAAAATCCAAATTGACTAATAATTTCGGATTGCTCAGCAGCCCTAATATAAAGTAATCCGATGTGGTAACCACCTAACGTGGTTACTACTTTGATGGTTACCACCTGAAGTGATCCGATATGGTAAACACTTAATCAATGGGATAAAATGATCGAGCAGTAAGACATACCGCGGAACAAATTGCGTTAATGGTCTATATCAATAGGGAAAATTTTACATTTTAGATTAATGTTCCCTCAATTTTAGCTTCATGACTTCAGAGTGCCTGCTCCTAAAAACTTTAAACCTAATTAAATACTTGATTGTCATGAGTTTAACTGAAAATCAGTGAAGGCTCGAAGCAGCAACTTCAAAAGTTTGCAAGACTTTCTACACACCTTCCGCTATTTCGTATATAATTAAGCAACAATAGACGTTTAAAATGTTGTTGCTATGTATCTCCTAATTTCAGTCGATACAAATGTTTTGTTCTAATTGAATTATCTTATTTTAACAAAAACCTAAGCAAAACAATAAACTCCATATGTTTTTATAAGATACTGTGAGAACTTTAATATAGCGATTAATGAAATCTAAATTACAGTCTCTGTTAACTTAACCACCAAAATTTCATTTAAGCTTGCCATATGTCATGTATAGAAATTTTTAATTAAATATCCTTTCTCAGGAGTAAGATCGTTGAATAATAGCCTCATACATTGAGTAGAAACTTCATTGCTCAGTGAATAGTGCGTTAGTAAGTGAAGGCATTATCTATTTCAAAAATTGTAAGCAAAACCAACAGTATTTTACACCCAACAAAATATCAACACAATGAACTGACAGCCTGAGCGAAGTGCACAGTAATTTTGCACATTTTTGTCTGCACTAATCCGAAGTTTGTGTCGTAAAGTTGCGAGGGTCGCGGTCGTTAGCGCTTCTGACGACTTCAATTTCAACAAGTTCCTCAAGTCTGTAGCCCTGAGCACACAGCCATCCGTGCCTCATTTGGCCCTCGGCTTAAATGAGTCGCGCTTTAAAAGGACCACAGAGACTTTACGTCTTCTGATTGTTAAATCACGGTCTCAGACAGATGCATGATGCTTTGGAAAGGACAGATACATGATACTTTGACAAGGGCGAATGCATGATGCTTTGAAAAGGACAGATGCATGTTGCTTTGAAAAGGACAGATGCATGATGCTTTGAAAAGGACAGATGCATGATGCTTTGACAAGGACAGATGCATGATGCTTTGACAAGGACAGATGTATGATGCTTTGACAAGGGCGGATGTATGACGCTTTGGCAAAGGCTTGTCATATTATCACGCTCTCTCACGTTCATCTTTTGCCCTTTCTAGTGTCATACTGGACCCTGCATATTAGTCACATTACATTGGATTAGTTACATTACATTGGATTAGTCACATTACATTGGATTAGTCACATTACATTGGATTAGTCACATTACATTACATTAGTCACATTACATTACATTGGTCACATTACATTACATTGGTCACATTACATTACATTGGTCACATTACATTACATTGGTCACATTACTTTACATTGGTCACATTACATTACATTGGTCACATTACATTACATTGGTCACATTACATTACATTGGTCACATTACATTACATTGGTCACATTACATTACATTGGTCACATTACATTACATTGGTCACATTACTTTACATTGGTCACATTACATTACATTGGTCACATTACATTACATTGGTCACATTACAATACATTGGTCACATCACATTACATACATTGGTCACATTACATTACATTGGTCACATTACATTACATTGGTCACATTACATTACATTGGTCACATTGTATTGCATTGGTTACAGCCAGACAACAATAAGTTGTTTCCTTCCGTTTAATTTGTTTACTAATTCGGTAATTGTAATTTAACGCTTCTCAGAAATAATTTTAACATTTTTGAATGATCGGCAGGAAATTTTCTTCGGGCCATCAGAACGTGGGCGGTTTTCTGTAGAAAAATGCTTCTTTCATTACCTAATTATTGAATTAACTGTACTGAGATGCACTTCAAACTGTTTTACAATTTCCCCAAAGTCTTTACCATTGACATGGGTTTGACTGTTCCTTCTTGGAGAACTACACTGAGCTTTCTGCACGATGTTTACTGACTAACTGATGTCACTACACAGCAGACTTTAATTGCCATCATAATTCATTAAAACTTAAATAGAATTTTTTTTCAAAGTGTGTTGATTATTTTTTAACCTGAGAGTACTTTGCCGTTGCACCACTTAGACTATTAGAGGAACATCGCTGTGCATTCATCAGTGTTTCTGCAGCCAAAACTGAAAGTTGGATTTTCCGTACAGTGCGAACTTCAAACGTTTCTCCAGATCGCAGTCTGATTAGCCATTGAGTCTTACACTCTTCACTCAAACGGACGAGTGTACAGGAGAAATTGAAAAAAATCCATGTGTGTGAAATTTATGCTAGCAAGACACGCTGGACTAATTAGAAACCGAAATAAAAATGCAGAAATCGATATCTCTCTCTCAATCCCTGATTAGGTTCGAAAAATTTGTGCTAACGAACACATTTTATGAACTTCAGGTTATATTTACGCATGCAATCTTCAGACTGTTAACTTGAGAAGGACAAAATCTTAACAATTTTCAAGAATTTCTGAAGAAAGTTGAAAATTATTCTCGGAAAGCATCTCGACCAATCAGTGCTCGACTTGAGATAGGAATCTCAATCTTTTAGTTCATTCATTGCAGAAAATTGCTCCAGCAAATCATCAATATTTGTACGAGAGAAGTACGATTCAAATGCACATGAGTGGCTACCACTGGAATGAAAATAGTGATGTCTAAGATTTCCATCTCGTCTGAAAGACATGTGACATTATGAACACGAATAGTCAGACATCATAACCACAAAATTTGCCTCGATTCTAGACAGCGTCGAGTGTCTAATGCAACAATTAATCAGTTTTAGTACGTCTCCCCGAGGGCAATAAACCATGGGAAATATGCATATCCAATGAATGCACAATTAATATACCAAAGGTGGAGTTTAAACGCTCATATTGGATGACTCACTAGGAAATTAATTTAAAGTATGTTCAAACGCAGGGGACATTTAGAAATTTTAAAGTTTTGTTCTTGATCCTTACACAGAAAATTGGAAAAGGTTTATGCTAGGCCGGTAGTTCAGTATAGTTTAAAATTAGCATAAAGAGTTAGTGGGATGAACTTTATTGAATTCTCACGTTCTTCAAGCTATTATATTTAGGTGTTGGTAGTAAAAGCTACGTATTAAATTAGAAGGTTGTGGGGTTTAACAAAGAACCAATACTCTATTTGGGTGATGATAGAGGCACACGGTTACAGGATTAAATAGGACTTTTGTTTCCATTGCACAACAACCGAATGCCAGCGGTTGTGTTGCCTAGGGATAACTGCAATGTAAGAACTAAACTCCTGATTGGACTCACTCGACTTCCAAGTACTCAAGTTTCCAGGAGCAGTTTTTGCTGTACAAAGCAGCGCATCATTTTTTGCAGAGGTATCGAATTATAAAGGTTACAAAATACTGAAGAATGATTGTCACCTACACGCAGAATAGAATAAATAAACGGCACACGTCCTGCCAGATAATAAAAAATGAGGAACATGGTTCTTTGTTTACAAACTCATTTCACGTTTTGAAAACACAAAGCAGCTTTTAATTAAAGTTTGCTTCTCTCAAAAAAGTGGAAGAAAATTTCTGGGTGTGATAAAGTTTTATCTAAGTCATTGCACTGGGAATTTTGTGTACGTATATTATATTTGTGTAAGTTAAATAGCAATAAAAACTCAATGATAATTCTTACGATAGTAACACTTTATAAGTCAGTACCAAAATGTCGAGAAACGAATGGATTAAATTTAGAGAGCTCATTTTCTTCATAAAATATTTTTTGAGGATAAATTCATCATCAGCTGTTGGAAAAAAAGAATAGAATGAGGCTATAGGAACGAACTTTCTGGCCCATTCTTGGGTCGGATAATCACTTCGATAATTATTCGGTTACCCAAGTCCCATGCCGTAATTCTAGCCGCGTCAACCATGGCGGCAGCAGGATTGAATTTTTCACAAAGCATTGAATTCTTCATTGAATTGAAGCATTGAATTCTTCACAAAATACTCGTAGAAGAGGCCATGCAAGTTAAGGCTTGGATTTAATAAAACAAAGCTACAACCCTGTAATACTATTCGTGTACAAGACGTTGTAAAACGCATTCCCCTATGAAATATGAGCTCTGTACTTGCCATGTTAAAATTTCAGAGCGAGATCGGGGTCCTCAGTAGCCCTGCTTGGGTTGAGCAGATATCACATATCGATAGTTCATTAGACATGTGTTCGACCACAGATGTTCTTTAAGTAAAAATATTCTTTTTTATTCTACAAATATTCTTTAATTACCGGTATAGATATTTATTAATAACGTCCATTGATACTTTTTAAATTTGACAATCTCCAGAAAAAGTTGTGAACTCTAATATAAACTGAAGAAACTTTCTTAGATTTTTATGATCTGCGTTTAAAAACAGGGATATTTTCATGCCCACCTTAAAATGCGCACAGAAAAAAATAATGCAGAATTTTAAAACTGAGAGCATTGTAAAAATATCAAGTTAAAGGGTTAGAGAAGAATGATGGCCAGGAAACACAACGAGTTATTCAGTACATGTTAATTTTTCAGTATCAATTACGAGAGCCTGAGCAACAAGGGGACTTCCTTATTAGATTTGAATTTTTACTCTAAAGAGATGGCGGGAGGCCTTTCATGGAGCCCAGACAGTGGTGAGGCCTTCAATGGGGTCCGGACAGTGGTGAGGCCTTCCATGGGGTCCGGACAGTTTCTTAAACCAGGGCCCTAGACAGTAGCAATTTCTAGGACCCTGACAGAGTTGATCTTTCTAGGACCTCAGACAGTAGGAGTTTCTAGGATCCAGACAAAGTTGTTCGTCCTAGGACCTCAGGCAGCAGCAGTGTCTAAGATCCAGACAAAGTTGTTCTTTCTAGAGCGCCAGACAGTAGGAGTTTCTCTAAGAGCCCCAGACAGTAGGAGTTTTCAAGGATCCTGACAGGGCTGTTTCAAGGACCCAGACAGTACGGTTGTTTCAAGAACCCAGACAGTAGGGGTTTTCAAGGAGCCTGACTGTGACGGGGTTTTTAAGAATCTAGACAGTGAGGATCTTTAAGAACCCATTTGCTAGTGGAAAATACATATTACTAAATAATTTCTCATCTTCTTTATGCGTCATATTGTTTATGACGTTGATAAACAGTGGAAACATTTATTTTAAAATTGCCCTACTTTGCAAATGTCTCGCAAAGAAAGGTACTTAGAAATAATTTGATATAATAGTTTTAATAAGCGTATTGAAGATCAACTCAACAATATTTTCTAATATTTCTACACATTGTCAATTGAAACACGAGAAAGATCGTAACCGAAAGAAAATTTTCACTCTATGTTTACTTACAACGTGTGAAATTTGAAAAAAATATTCAACTATTCGTTTTTACTTTGTATTGAAAGTAACTATTTGTAACACACTACATGAAATATGACATTCATTTCAAGTTTTGTGCCCTTTCACGCTAGAGATAAATATATAAGAAAGTTCTTCATCATGTTGTTGTGTATAAATGATTTATGGAATAAAAATTCGTCAAAATTGGTATAGAAATATACAGGTCACACACAACCAATAAAGAGAATTACATCGTTCTACTATGTAATGCAAAATTGCATAAAATTGTAGATCGTTTTGTACAATTCCTTTTTGAAAAGCATAGGCCTACGAAGGCGGCTACTGCTCAGCACTGATGTTTCATTGCTCTGTACTACACCAGTCCAACTGCAATTATAATCTCAACGACTGAGGTCGCATGCAAGAACGTGTCAAATGCACAATCGAGGCCACAAAAGCCAAGTTCCCATATTTCTTAGAAAGCCAGATGTGAGAGACCGGGCATTTTGCAGACCGAGTTTGGCATGGTACGGACAAGCCAATTTTCGGGAGCTTCGAGAAAAAAATTGCTGATCCAACTGCTCTTGATGTAAGTTTTCTGGCCCCGCATATTAATATCAGATTTGATTTTCTGGAGGGCAAGCTCAAGGTAGCCAATTTCACACGGAGTGATTTATTCCTGCTCTTAAATTATACGCATTTGAGGATGTAGTTTGAAGGTTGAAACGAGGCAAAAGATAAAATACGTTGAAAACGCAGGTATTTAACCTTTTCAGTCACGGCCTAACAATTCGATGATTTTCATTGAAAAACTGTATTCATCTCCACAAACACAATACATGAACTAAGGTAGAGCAAATTTTTTTTCGAAATTTTAATAACTTGTCCAAAGTTACATGTCCAAGATGTTGGACATCATGACTCGGAGTAAAATCATTTATTACATTTTAAAAGGTGCCCAATACACAGGACCAAGGGACTAAAAAGGTTAATATAATGATTCACAAATACCTTCGTAACGGAGAACAATTATCAAGATATACACTTTCCTTTTAATGATCATAAACGGGCGTTTAGGAAAGTTAAGGGTTTGCATATAGTTCAAAGCCATTCATACATGTCACAGAATTACAAATAAGTTCATTGAATTTTTTTCAATAAGTAGAAAATCATTTTATTCATAAATTCCCAGTACATGAAGCTTAGATCTTCGTGGGTGGTGAAATCAATTTTTTCAGATCTACATACTAAAACGCATATATCTCCGTGCGTCACTCTCTCAGACCGCTGGTTGTGGAAATAAGGTTTCTGTTACTAAACATTGGGGAGGCCAAAGTAAGATACTAAGAATCTTTTTCACAGTGTCTACAAGTATTCTGCAATTGAGTGTTCGTTGTTCCGTGTTTCAAAGTCATCTCTTGAGATCCAGAAGAACTACCACAGGCAGAAGTATCGAGTAACTCGGCTGTGTTGTTACGTATTGCATCAACTTTCAGATGAAGCACCTCAAATTGCCAGTTTTGACAGCTCTGTAGGTTGTTTCATCTCAGTGATGTGTAGGTATGGACTCCATCTCACTGACGTGTAGGTATGGACTCCATCTCACTGACGTGTAGGTATGGACTCCATCTCACTGACGTGTAGGTATGGACTTCATCTCAGTGGCGTCTCAGTCCATCTCACTGACGTGAAGGTATGGACTCCATGTCACTGGCGTGCAGGTATGGACTCCATCTCACTGACGTGTAGGTATGGACTCCATCTCACTGACGTGTAGGTATGGACTCCATCTCACTGACGTGTAGGTATGGACTCCATCTCAGTGGCGTGTAGGTATGGACTCCATCTCAGTGGCGTGTAGGTATGGACTCCATCTCACTGGCGTGTAGGTATGGACTTCATCTCAGTGGCGTGTAAGTATGGACTCCATCTCAGTGACGTGTAGGTATGAGCAACATTAAATTTTGTGATCGTAAACGCAGCACAAAATGTCAAATATACACCAGCAAATTCACATCAGCAGCCACACTTCACTAATATCTCAAATTTCTAGTACTCACAGTTCTAATATATCATGAGGAATATTTTTATGAGGGACTGAGTAAATATTCTACCACTGATATTTACGAGATATCCTCATAATAACCAAAACAAGACTGAAGCGTTGGATCCTCGTGTCAAAGTTTAGAGAAAAATATGAGAACTGATGTTTCAATGTTACGTCTGGTGACATGCATTAAAGTTTGAGTGCAAAAAAGGTTTCATACTTCATATATCTGCATGTACTATTACTTTTACAGTAAGAGTTTTTTACTAACCAAAAATAAGAGCAATGATATTTTACAGAATGTAATGTTTTTGGAAACACAACAATGCTCTCTTAAATAATATTATATAACAATCTGGACATCCAAGCTCCTACGTCGCAGCGCTCTCGGTATGGACTGTATAGAATTAATTTTGTATATTACTATTCGCACAAAATTAATTAATGTATTCCAATTCTCCCAAAGCCACTTTGGGAAATTCAACCAAAGCTTCTGGTTAGCTTAGATCTTTCTCATATATATTTCCACCGTCCCATTCGACAAGGTATCCACTTTATAAACATGTTGTTCTATATTCAATTTCATGGTAGTCCAAGCTTTCGTTTTTCAGTAAATTTTTGGATAAATAATAGGGTACACTCTTCATTGTTACCACAACTAAAATAATAGGGTACACTCTTCATTGTTACAACAACTAAAATAACAGAGAACTCACTAAAATACAGAGTAACACTACTAACAGAGTACTACTAAAATACAGAGTAAAAATAGAGTACAACAATCGCAATCACGCCGTACAGATATTACACAGACCTCCTTCACGGTCTTCCCCCCCCCCGTGCCACCTGTAGCAAGAATGGTATCGCTCTATATAACATTCATATCACATTGTATATTTTATAATCTTAATCCCAACGTCCTTACGTATAATAGCAAATACCTTTTCAATATAAATTAACAATAATGTCATTTCCGTCACTAAAAATTAGCGCAATTATCATTATAGAAATTCATCATTGTTTTTTATAGTTTATGGTTAATTCTCTTGATAACTTAGTGACGCATGTTATTTGAAATTAATAACCAGTTCCAGTTACCAATAATAACTTTAGATTCTGGCCGACGTACAAGTCCTAGCCTCTGTAGAGCGAGGCAGACGGTGATCATTATTGTTTTGTGTGTCGGGTTAGACGGTAAGCATTCTATATTGTATATTTCAAGACTTATAATTTTTATACTTGAACCTTGTGTTCTGTGATATCTGTGTTCCTTTAGCATCTACTTAAACCATGCCATTGTCTACTACAGGGCGTCTCAAAAAACTGTACTCACACTTTAACTGTCACTAACATGCTGCATTTTTTGTGTTGCAGACCTTTTTTGTTTTGAGCATTTGCGAACATGATTCTTCAATTACATTTGTCTTCTGTATTCGAAGATGTTCCATTTTACTCTATGTTCATATATAAAGGTTTTCTCGTCATTCAAAGTGCGAGTACATTTTTTTGAGACACCCTGTATATTCGTATCCAATTATACTCGAGTAAGTCAAATACCAACTATTATTATTATTGATAAGGAAACTGTGATGATTCTGTGCTTGTGCTTTGAATATAGTTATTTTGATAGTGTTCTCAATCCCTGTGCCCATTACCATTTTTAAAGAAAGAATCTCACTAGTTTAATAGTTTAATTCTTGTCAATATTGCATCTGGTTTGCAGTGACCTCAGGTGTAGATGTTTACATCAATATCGATGTAAGATATGTGTTTAAGGTTTGTCTTGTCAGAGTATTATATAAACTCAATGGTGCCAAAAGTAATTTGAATAAGGATGCAGTCTTGGCATTTTTATTTTTAGATATATTTAGAACTGGTGTTTATTTTTAGAAATTGTCCTTGAGATTCATATTTCTAGAAATTGTAGATCTCTAAACTTAAAGTTAACAACTGGTATTCAGAATATTTGTGTTCATATGGAATATCTTAGGCAGCCATGTCTGAATTTCTAAAAACCTTTTAACGTATTTGTGTCAGTGATGTTTTATGGCCATTATTTTTTAGGATGTGCATTTTCTCGTACTTGGTAGCATGTGATTATCAGCTTTATTATTCTCATCCCTAACTTATGTATGAGGAGTACTACTTATGTAGAAACTAAATGCAAATCTACTATTCTGTAGATATTACTAATTTAGATCTATTAATTTTGAAAAGACCTAAAGTGTCATGCCTTATGTTTAAATGCTAATTTATTTTCTTTCCTGTTGTTTATTCAGATATGTTCTCATAAATGCAAATTTTGTACTTTATACCAGGAACACAAATTAATTATCCTTGCTAATCTGATATCTTGTAAAATCAATCGTGACTCAAATGTTCTCTTGTCAATGTAAAAAGCTACTGCTGTATAAATGTTAATGAGCCCCTACCTCACTGTAAAGGAGTGGTTGGATTAGGCCTTGACAGGATAATCCTACTGAATAATTTTGATTAGTGCTACCTTCTGCAAGTCAATCATTTCATGGTTAAAGAAGTTGCATCGATGTTTTATGAGGCATACGGACCCTGAATAAGATGCTCAAAATTTCGCCCTGTTTTCAGGCCTTCGGGAAGGAGTCATCCGCCCCTGCTCACAGCTCATAGCTCATAACACACAACTTATTGCACACGACTTCCTGCATTCAAGCAAACTACCCGCTGTACTCGTGCCGTACTTGAGTACACTAATTGCCGTCATTGACGTGCTGGGTTAAGCATGTTGTAGACTATGCCATCCGTAACCCCTGGAAGCCTCAGACTGGCTCAACGCTGCTCAAGATCAGCTAAATAATTTAAGAGGATCAGGCGGGTTCATTTAGCCATAATTTCAAAATTTTCACGAATGCGTATTTTTACAGATAATGAAAGATAAACATCTTGCGTAGGTTCCATACGAGGACGGGAAAGGGGTGTGGGAGGGGTGGGAAGGGACCCCGTTTGGGGTAGGGAGGCAAAGAACACAGAATGGCAAAGTAGGCCCCTACTCAGCAACCACTGTTGTGGAGAAATGCGTCAACCACGTTTCCAAGAGGATGGGGAGCCGACTACACGAACTCAAGACGTGAATCAAGACCAAGTTTGCCTACCTTGAGCGCTCTGTCTTTGCTACCTACCGGGGTACTCAATTTGAGCTACAGGGGACAAATCGTCCCCCTACCTTTGCGGGGGACGATTTGTCCCCCGTAGCTCAAATTGAGTATAAATTCAATATAAAGAATAATCTGAACTCTGATAACGCTTAATTCAATAACACAGGCCCTGATTACAAATTTAGTTCAGGGAATTTTTAATAACCAAGGCTGTGATTGGCTATTTATTTGATCGATGTTGATCTGTAGTTTTGTTCTGAAATTTCAGGACTTTCTGGCAGAAAAACAGCCCTTGAAGTTGAATTCATTGGATTCAGTGATTTTGATCGACATATGAATTTCAGAATTTATTATCACTGGTAAATATCGAAGTTATACGGACATATGCATACACATGTCTGCATGGGCGTGCCAAGAACCTATATAGCAGAACAAATAAAGGATTTTGTAAATTATGAACGTTATTAACGATTGCTTCGTGCCCAAGACAATTAACAGGGCTCATGTGTCACTGATTACGATTGTATTCACCCATGAACATGAGTCTTTTTTATTTGGAAAAGAACGGTTAGGGCTGCCAAGCGTCGTCTTCATTCTTCTTCATCAGGGATTGACAAAAATTTGGACTTGCCACTAAGACAGCGTCGTGAATCTAAGATTCCATGAGGCGGAAACTACTCTTCTGTGATCAGGGCAAAAGGAATTATGGTCACTCTGTTATTTTGTTCCTATTTTCCTATTCATAAAGATGAGGATGTAAGGTGAGTACATGAGAGGAGGCTGTAGAATGGGCCATGTATGTACTTTACACCCCGGGGGGCGCTGCTTTAGGCCTCTGAGGTTTGACAGATGATGAGGCCAATAGGCCTCCTACTAATGAGACTTCACGTCGCTGCTCATTAGCGAGGACACGCGGCTGTGCTCGGGCTTAATGTGCTCGCTTCTGATTAGTGTACAGTGTGCATCAGTACAGCAACTGCCAACTGCAGTGATGTTGAGCGCAGTTCATCAGTCACGATGCGTTTCTTAGTTTAAATTTACCGTTAGTACAGTAAATAAAAATCTGAGTTAGCTTACCACTGTTCGTTCCTAACTGAAATATAAAGAAGAACGCTTCAGAGACTAGTTTTGATTAATCAGGGCTGAACTGGTGTGCCATCTGTTAATTGATACTACGTGTAGTACTGCTATGTCCTCCCGTTGGTGATAAGCCAAGAAAAAATGGTGACGCTATAACTAATGATGGTTAATATCATTATAGCATAACATGTATCCTTTGAATAATAAATGGTAAGTTAAGTACCAATCAAAGCTCAGATTACTCAAAACTTAATTACGTGATTTTATTCCCGTTCCTGTTGCAGAGTTTTGTTGATTTTCAAAACTTGGCGTTTCATTTCATGATTCAAATTCGAAGTGATTTTTTTTAGCAGCGAAGAAAAATTCGAGCTGTAAGTCTTGTTTGCTTTTACATTTCTATTACAATTTATCCAGCTAACTTGACTGTTATTCCTGATCTATGTCGCAACGACAGGAATAACAGGAACAACGACATAGTTCGATCTATGTCGCAGTACAAAACATAATGTATTAGTTTAAAAGAAAAAATATCCCTCCATTGAAAAATTATATTTACGCCACGTAAAACTGAACATTGAACACCAATATGGGGGAAATTTAGTTGAAAACTCAGGTATAATTTGTAGTCATAAAACAGAATACAGGAATAATCGCAAGCTTCGGCCGGGCAAGTGCCACGGACACTAAACTTATTTTATATTGTGCACGATTGCCTTTGAAAAACTTTAGCTCTTTGGCGTCTTCTATAAATTCTTAAGTTTTTGAAGGGAAATTGGTCTCTAAAACGTGGAATAAAATGATTTATGGTCATCAAGTTTTTGAGTTAAAACATAAGGACGACTGAAGTTTCTTCAAAACAAGAGGATTTGATGGTCACGATATGGACGAAGTTCATGGAAACATTTTCTTATTCGTGACAGTAAAATATGACAATTTTATTTTGGTTTTTGTTTTGTTCCTTGAAATACTTGAAGATGCACGTTTGGTTTTTAACATTCCTCAAGTTCGGTCAAGTGTTTGAAATTTTATGAAAAATAACCGCAGAGTTGAATGAAAATACTGCAACCAAAAATATTCTCCCATTCCACCGGTAGGCAATCACACAAACAACACAAAATTGCACATTAACACATTTCCTGCAAAGTGACCCACCGGTGGGTCACTCAGGTTAGGTTCTGTAATTTTTTCAAAGCTTTCTAGGGATTATGTGTACAAAGTAAAGACTTGCACTGGCTAGGCAATCGCAGGAAACGTGTTAAGATCAAAAGCTTCAAAGTTCATTTTAATAGTAACTAGTAAGGGCTTTCTCGGAATGAATTTTTCCAAAATATAGTCTGTAATCAAAGTAGTAAATAGTTTTTGGACGACTACAATTCTGCTGACTGTTCCTCATATATTTTAAAAATTAGACGTGCATTTCGCCTAAAACGGCCTCCCTTATAATTTTTACTGTAAGATGTTGCCAGTTTTAATCAATTTGGATTACAAAAAAATTCGAACAACGCTTCCATACAGCGGGGAAAAAAGCCAAATTATTTATAGCATCATCATCATTTTAACCTGCTTGGGATTTGTATTCGATAGTTTGTAAACAGCCACGCAATACTTCCTTTTGAACTTTACCTTTTTGTACCTTCCTTTATAAAAAATAAAAGTACCTTTTGTACGTTTTTGTACCTTTCTTTTGTATTTAATAGTTGACAGACTATAAACCATCAAATTTATTCTTGATCACAAACCTACCATGTGGAGCAAAATAATACAACACGTTGATTAAAGCGCAAGATTGCACATTTATAGACCACGTACAATTACGAAAATTGGACTTTATATAAACAATCGTATAAAAAGGTTAATAATATATCTAAAACCCACAAACATTTAATAGAAAAAATACATAGGAACATGTACAATAAATGAGTGAACAAAAGTTTACAACACAGTTCAAGATATGCATTAATACTTCGTTGCATAGCCCTTATTGTTAATTATGGCTTCGAGACGTTTATAGAAGTTCACTACCAGCCTTTGACAAGTTTCAGGCGTAATCTTATTCCATTCTTCAATGCAAATTTCTTTGAGTTCTTTGATGTTAATGGGACCTCTCTTCTGAATCTTCAATTTCAATTCCCTTCACAAGTTTTCGATCGGATTCATGTCCGGGGATTGACTTGGCCATTCTAAAACGTTTATCTTCTTCATCCTCAACCATTCCTTGGTTCCGTTTGCAGTATGCTTTGGATCGTTGGCTTGTTGGAATTTCCATCCACGTTTCAATTTTAACAAATGAGCTGAAGGTAGGAGTTGCTCTTCCAATATTTCACGATACATCGTGGCATTCATGGTTCCTTCAATGATGCGAAGTTTACCTACCCATGATGAGCTGAAACATTCCCACACGATGATTGAGGCATCCCCAAACTCAAAAGTGGGCATGGTGCACTTAGGTTTATACTCTTCGTTTTGTTGCCTCCAAACATGGTTTGTGCTGTTTCTCCCAAATAGTTCGATTTTGGTTTCATCTGGCCACAATACTGAGTTCCAAAACGTTGCTGGCTTGTTCAATTGGTCGTTGGCATACTTCAGCCTGGCCTTAACGTGACGTTTCTGGAGAAGAGGTGTCCTGTCGAGGGGTGCGGGAGCGAAGAACTTCACAGCGTAGTGCCCTGCTGAGCGTGTGTTTGCTGGCTTCGATCCCAAATCCTTGAGATCATCCTTCAATTCTTCACGAGAAGTTTGAGGCTTCTGCACTACTGTTCAGACCAATTTTTGAGCAGCACGGTCGTTAATCTTCCGAGGACGGTCAGTTCAAGGCTTGTTGAGCGTGGTATTCCAGCATTTCCACTTACGTATTATAGTTCCAACCGAGGCTATAGGAACACACAGTTGTGCACTTATCTTCCTATATCCCAAACCTTCATTATGGAGCTCTACAATATGTTCGCAAAGATCTTGGCTGATGTCATTTTTACCCATACTTACAACGTTTCAGAATGAAAGCTGCTGTACCAATAAATGCTGACGAAAGTTCGGTTGCTAAATATTATAGTAGAATGCATTAGAACATTCTGAAATAATCCTACAATAATTTTCATGAGTAATATCGAGAAAAAAGTTGGGTATTGTAAACTTTTGTTCACGTATTTATTATACACATGTTTTTATATATTTTTCTATTAAATATTTATGGGTTTTAGATATATTATTAACCTTTTTACACTATTGTTTATATATAGGCCAATTTTCGTAATTGTACGTGGTCTATAAATGCGCAATCCGGCGATTCAATCAACGTGTTGTATTATTTGCTCCTCACGGGAAGTTAAATAACTTAGCCCTGACTTCGAGCATCGAAATAAATAAGAAATAATCACAAGTGTGATGCATGTAACTTAGAACATTTTACGCTACGTCTGCAGTTTCACTTCATATTAAACAATATTGCAGTAGCTATTTTCTAAAATAAAAGTTTTAAGAAAAGAATTAATGTGATATTTTTCAGGTAATTTGAATTCATGTTAATCTGATAACAATGTTTTACAAGGCATTTTCAAAGCTTCAAGATATTACGAAAAATGCAGCATAATAAAACGCAATCAAATATTTTCATCTTCATTTTCATGCGAGTGGGGTCGTTCTTTGCTTTGCTATTTTTGTTCTCCAGCATAATTTATCGCAGGTTTGTTATAGAACACTCTTCTTAGACATGCACGGTACTTACAGACGTCTATCACGCTGATGCACGTGCGTCTTTTGGATACTAATAGCTTTAATATCTTTTACCTGAACGCAGGAATTGTCTGGAAAATAATATCTTTAGCCTGAACGCAGAGCCTGTCCGTTTTTTCTATTTAAACTGAATGCAGAGCTTGTCTGAAAATTATTTCTTCAGCCTGAACGCAGGAATTGACTGAAAAATATATCTGCAGTCTGGACGAAGGAATGGAGCCGACAATAGTATATTTACGTGGAATACAGGTATTGCTTAGGAAATATGAGTGAAACATTCAAACCCTAAGTTCAAGACATTCTTCGAAATAATATAAACCAAAGCTCAGTTAGTAATTGAAGCGTGCTTCCCAATCCGATTTCTGCAAAACCCACAGAAAAAAATTGGCATATCGGTCTCCTTAAATTCAGTTCCGTCCAGTGCCTGGGAAAGGTAAATTTGGGTATTATTTTATTCCAGGCTATCTAGTATGTATATATGTCCACCGTAGAGTACGATATATATTACAGTGATAAGAATAATGAAATTTCTAAGATCATTTTTTTAAATAGTTCAGCGACACACAGTGCATACGCACATTCAGGATAGGTAAGAAGGTGTCACATGATATAGAGATGATTAATTAGGGAGTAAATGGATGCATTGAAACTATAACCTCATGTCAAAACAAAAATTTTGCAGGTGGCTGTAAAGGAGGTATAGCATTTAATATTTGAAGGTAAAATCCCTAAATTTGCCCCCAAAATTTGAAGACTCAGCTCCTTTTTCTAATCATTGTTAGATTTTCGGTACGAGGATTAAACTCTACGGCATTGGCACGTCGAATTTCATTTTTAAATGAGCATAGCCATTGAAGGGATTGATTTTGAGAAGATTTACATTCTAATTTCTAACAAACTTTTGCTTCAAGGTGCAAAAGGGAATCAAATATCCGTATTTTGAACAAACAATTGGTGTTTGGAATTTTTGAGCACCAAGCAACATCGGGAATCTCAGTTTTCGAGGTCTTCCTTACAGACTCATTTGGAGGAGAGCGCATTAAGAGAAATAAAGAAGCTAAGTATGCGAAAGCCTTTCGTAGATGTCATCCACGACTCATTTTCCGTGAATATATGCCCGCTGGAAGACGTGTTGTCAAGTGCCAGGGGTTATGCCCGCTGGAAGACGTGCTGTCAGTGCCAGGGGTTATGCCCGCTGGAAGACGTGTTGTCAGGTGCCAGGGGTTATGCCCGCTGGAAGACGTGTTGTCAGGTGCCAGGGGTTATGCCGGCTGGAAGACGTGCTGTGAAGTCCCAGGGATTTGCGAGCTTGAGTTTGGTCAAGTCCTCCAGTCACCTGATGTTGACAATGAAGTTTGTTCTCAAGTTTTGTCGGGCGCTGCTTACAATTTGGTGCTAAATTTATACGACATTCAGATGCTGAACTTATGGAATAACTAATTTCTTAGGAAGTAAAAACAATCAAACTTAGTGATTTTAAGGTTAGAGTTGAGCTGAACTCCTGCAGCTTTCAAGCAGTAATATGA
>VCRD01003331.1:0-12397 GCA_006783055.1 Trinorchestia longiramus | reverse complement strand
GCATTTTACGCATCTATAAACTTTGAGAACACATGTGAGGGAGTTGATATAACTGTTACATAAGGGAAAGCTACAGAGACTAAAAATTAGATTGAAAATTCTGGAACGCCTTGAATTTTTTCACTGGGACTAGGAGAAGTTATATTAGAATAACAATGGACTCGTTTGTGTGGGTAGGTGGAGGTGGGATAGGATTGTGTAGAACACTGATGGCGTTCAAAAAGCAGTGGATAAAAAAGTTGTTGTTGAAAATCTTAAACTTATCAGAGCTGGTGACGTTTCAAACGAGCAAAAAATTACGTTTTGATGATGATATTACACGAGTAGCTAATTTAGAAAATGAACTATTGGTTGCAAATTAAATTTAGAAGTATTGCTGCAAGAAAAATTCAATGCACATGAAGGCAGGTGTTCGTTGAATGAAAACACCGTAGGAAGAAAGTGGCGTAAGACGAAGGAAAAATTGAAGAAATTACATCGTTTAGGTGCTTATGGCCGTGCATCATAAAGAATGGAAAGATGAGTAGTAGATGCAGCGTGTAGAAGGAAGAGATGCCTGACATTGGATCGTTGCAAAAAGACGAAGTGAAAGAAACTAAGAGTGAGCGGAAAAGGAGCCTGGAGTAGAGGATATGATGCAGAAATAGAAGAGTGTGAGACGAGAAAGTGTGATCAAGGAGAGGATTGACAGAGTGAGTAAAGTGCTGGATAAGAAAGATGAATTATCTGCTGAATGTGCACGAGTGAGTACTAAAGATTACACAAAGTGGAGTGCGTGATGGCCGTTGCATTAAATTATTAGCGTAGCCCTTATTACAGCTGGTAATTCATCCAGCCTTTTCCCATGATACGTATGCGGTGTTCAAAAAACTCTGCCATTTGACGTGGCAAGGATAAACCAGCAAAAGCTACCGAGCGTTGGCACAGAAGACGAACTGGATCTCTGACACATAAAGGGCACAAGTGCTTGACTGAGAGCGTGTTTTACGTCGCGACTGCCATCTCATCTCGCATGACAAGAAAGATGACTCAGTTGTCAGGTGTTGCAACCACTTGACCACAGGGACCTCCAGAGATAACACTAACGCACTTCATTATACAAGCTACATTAAGGCGCTATTACGTTGACCTCTCCAAGTCTGAAGCAGTAACCATGACTTGGTTCGTCAACAGTTAATGCAAATGTCCTCATGAAAGCAGTCAAGTGTAATTCAAATTTCCTTATGAAATATTTTTTTTAATTCTGTAAGAATAAGCTATTAAATAAATATGAAAGTTATGGAAACATACACTAAATCAAGGTTAACTGCCTTTAAATTACTCAGCTACAACTTAAACCGAAGACTTACGATCGTTTAACAAATTTCTAATGGGTATCCTAGTACTGAATAAATATGCTTCTGAAAGCTATCATTGTTGATGCTTGAGAAAATGCAGGAAGAAGATTTAAAAAAACTCATTTTCGTGCGTACCGTACGGTGCTGTTATCTCTGTCACGTATACACAACAATAGCACGCACATTTTAAAACCAACAACAAGTTTTTGTTTCCAGTCTTGAGAAAAAACATCGGAGGTGTTATAATTTGAATGCACCTCGTATCATCGACTAACTCGATTCTCTAGATCGGAAAAGCAATAGTACACAGAATTATTATTATTGTTATTATTATATTTCCAGTTTAACCACCGCAACCACAACAAAAGTGATCTGAGCAGTGATGCACTTGTACACAGCATGTAGTACACACATCACGCAGGCAGATGAGGAATTTTTGTTAATCACTTAATGCTTCTTGTAAAATTCGTGGATTTTCAGCTGCAGCGATTGAATTTAAGGTTCTGAACTTTGCGTGAACTCTCATGGCTGAGGATGTATGTACTGAATTTTAAGACGTGTCAATGAACATTCCCAGGATAGATATAAACAGTAAATGTTAATTTGACTTCACGTTCTATAAAGCTCATTGTAAAACATGCTTGTGAGTGGTCTAATATTATGCGTGCGCTTAAACAATTTTAAAATGAATAATTGCAAATTAACTGAAATTTAGGGCAATGTAACTATGCAGGAAAAACATCTGTGGTCTTTGACCTCCCACAAACATTCACGTGAATATGAAGCAAACATCACAGGCACCAAGTCTCCATATTTACCTAACACATTGTAACTACAATGTCTATTATTAAAAACACTGTAAAACAAAAAATCTCAAAAGGCTTCTTATAGTTGCCTGGCTTAGAAAGTACACAAACAACAGCAATTCAATTTGCAGAATTTTCGCAACGCATTTGAATTTTTGCATCCAATTTCTTCGTTAGTAATGATCGATGTCACTGTATATTCGACAGTATTCAAATTTAGGCGAATTTTCTCAATTCAATATTTGCCAGATCGCAATTTAAAAAAAAATCAATACCAGTATCTACGAAAACGAACTAGAATTATATCAGGAATATGAGTGGAAACAGAAAAAATGAATTTACGCAGAAAAAATGTCAGAAAGTCTACGGAATTTGAACCTGAGATTTAACTTACTTTTGTTCGTGTGGGCGTCAGTTGAAGAATCATGATATTCCACGGGCTATAGTTCACTATTCAAATGGAAAATTTTTCGTGATAACATTACATAATGATATTTTTAGCATAAAATTAAACTAATCTTAACATGAACTTAAGACTGGTTGTACTAATAAGGCTTGTGGGCGCGTTATGACTTGCACAGATAGTTTAATAAACGGTTTATTAAAACATTGTACACCCAGGATTGATGTTTTTTTACATAACATGATTTTTTTTACAAAGGTGAGCTGTGAAGGGATGGACTTAATTATGATTTATATTAGCACAGTAAATCAGAGTATTTGACGTTTTTCCTAATAGCCACATATCCAATCTTATGATCCTTCCCATGGATAACATTTTTTAGCGCTACTGAGAAATTATAATATTGAAACAAATGTTAAAATAATCCAGTAATATCCTTCTTCGTGAAGTTAAACGTGTCTAACATGTTTGAGTGTTGTACGAGTTCAAATGTATATAAAAGTTTGTAGAATACATCAAACGTTGAGAAGACTGCCAAACGTTTCTACAGACGCAAAACGTTTCCTCTGAGGTTGCATTGAAGACTGAGTAAGTGAGTGGCACCAGAGTGTCAGTGCCGTCCTGGCTGTGTCGGAGTGAGGTTGTGTCAGTGCTGCTCTATCGAACAATAGGCAGAGTTGATTCTACAGAGGAGACGAGAGAAAGAGTTTATTTCTAAGGCTGGATAAAGAAATATTTTTGGTGGCTGTGGCTAAAGCACTGTCGACGAGAGGGCCATTATTTAGGATAACACCTAAAATATTAATTTAAAATATTTCATGAGGTTTGCGTGAAGGAAGTAAAAGGGAAAGCGTGTTCGTGACTTAACGACTCCCTAAGGAAGCATGAAATATAAGTTCATTTGGCTGCCCGCACCGTAAGTCACACAGAGAGGAATTTTTACGAGAAAATTGCAGGCGAAATATTTGACGACCTCTCTACTTTCTGCTTAATTAGGGTGGAAAAAATTCAGTGTGAAGAGAAGAAATTTTGAAATAGAGCTTGAGGGTGGGTAGTATTTAAATTATAAAAAAACTATAAAAACATTAAAATTGAGCCGATTGAACTTATGCTTGAGTCTGAATATAAAGTGTAGAGGCAATAGATGCAAATAATAGAGTAACTAATACTGCATTGGTATGAGTAGATAGTAGATGTCATACATCTACTGTATTAATGACATGCAGAATAATGTTTAATATGAATGACAACACGAGGCTGCTTTTACAAGAGGTATACCTACCAAAATGAGTACATAAATCAGTCTAATATATATGACAGACCTAATTGTAAAATAGTCCTTTCCTAAGAAATGCACGGAATAAAAGGAATAATTAGTTCATGTATTCCTAAAATCAGAGGCATTTGAGAGGTAAGATGATGTGAAATTTTACATTATGTTGTATCAGAGCACACAGCATGGGGTAATATTTTACATTATGTTGTATCAGAGCACACAGCATGGGGTAATATTTTACATTATGTTGTATCAGAGCACACAGCACGGGGTAATATTTTACATTATGTTGTATCAGAACACACAGCACGGGGTAATATTTAAATTAAAAAAAAACGTGTAAGAAAAAGAAGATTCTTGAGGGTTGTTACGGTCAGCGGACTCAAATTTAGAACTCAAAATTTCAAGTTGGGTGCCTCACGTATAAAACATAACTTAGTTTTGACAATGACGTTTACTCCGCTGATTGTGAAGCTTCCTGGCGAACGCGTCATGAGGTCAATGGGACAACGATTACTTAGAAACATTTAAATTAACTGTATGTGGTGTACACAATTATGCTTCAAATTAAATGTGAAGAAATGATTTGCGCAAAAAATTTCTGAAATATATTTCATGAATTCTTTGATATTGACTTAAATTGAGCGTTTTCGCATATTTTCTAGCTCACTCAGATACAAAATACTACGTTCTTTAGCCTATAAGAATTATTCTGTGTTTTATGCTTGCCAATCCTGGAATCGCAAGATAACGCCGAGCTTTTACCGCAAATGTAATGGAAAATTTTCATGAGCTAAAATCTAATTTTGCCGTGATGCAAAAACGATTTAGGAGAATGAAATAGGCTCATGAAAAGGGTGCAGGCTCATGTAGTTCCGTTTTTTTAAAGTTAAAGTTGCCTACTCCTTGCCTCGTGTTGCAATAAAAGCTGTTGGAGTCCGCATGCACAGAAAAACGTGCGGAAATTACAAACTAGACGTCAATTAACTTTTTTAGTTCACTCTCATGTGTCTGGAGTTCCCAAATAAACATTTTTAGTGGGTATATAATTACCTTTTTTGAGTTTCTAAAGCCAACTTCTCATTGCTCTACTCACCAAAGTTTTTTAATCATCTACGTTCAACTTCTTGATGCCATTAGGGTCATCAATTAACTCGTATCTGGATAGCTGACACGGCCAGTTTAGATATGAGGCATAGGATGCATCGCCTACAAAAACAGAATTGCAACGTTTTTGTGCACTATTTCTTTGCAGCGATGGTCGGTCACACTGAACACTGGACGGTGGCAAGTAATCTTGAAAAGCAAAATTGATGCAATACTTTTTGTTCATTTACACCTTGTTATTTTGTTCATATGCACAACATAACATTTTGTTCATCATGTATGTACCGTGTCTTTTAGTTAATCTATACCGTGTCTAGACCATCTACACCGTGTCTAGTCCATCTACACCGTGTCTAGTCCATCTACACCGTGTCTAATCCATCTACACCGTGTCTAGTTCATCTACACCGTGTCTAGTTCATCTATACCGTGTCTAGTTCATCTACACCGTGTCTAGTTCATCTATACCGTGTCTAGTTCATCTATACCGTGTCTAGTTCATCTACACCGTGTCTAGTTCATCTACACCGTGTCTAGTTCATCTACACCGTGTCTAGTTCATCTACACCGTGTCTAGTTCATCTATCCGTGTCTAGTTCATCTATACCGTGTCTAGTTCATCTACACCGTGTCTAGTTCATTCATACCGTGTTTTGTTCCCTCCCGTACAGGACTCCTGCCCAGAACTAAGTAAACAGAGTCCCTACGTGACTGCAGTATATCACAGAACTCAGCACGCTATTCAGTCATGTGCATCCAGTCCGTTTTGAGCTTGTTTTTCGATATCAGTCGTCAGAGCACAGACGATAACTCTGCCTGGAGCCGCAATTTTTGACCCAGCTTCGCAGACACGAGAGGTCAGCCCTAATTTATTTGACGGGGCAAAGTTAAGTTTCTGTTTCATCATGCGTTGCTACGGCCCCTAAACTTTGGCTGTTTATCAAAACTTGCTCTTTCGACAGCTTCTGAAACACCGGTGAACCTCGATACGTCAACCTCACGCTTTAGCTCACTCGCTTCTTTTCCTTAATCGCTCGGGACAATGATTTGATCGTCGAGCATTAATTTCACGGTGATAACCCACCGACAATTTATGATGATGTTGGATTAGCTAGTATTCTTTACAGATCGTTTAAAAATACACAATCGTTATTAGGATTCCTTTGTTCATTATTCGAGACAATGAAAATATTTTCCAAAGATTTCTTTTAAAACAGCGTTGTTTGGAAGCATTAATTGTCCAAATTACGATAACAAGTTTCATTTGGTTCATAAAGAATTTCTTCAAAAGCCTCACTTTTTATCTTAGTGACACAGCTCCTATCCATAGTTGAAATTGTAATATCTTGGATTCAAGTCGTATAAGTGTATTGAACAGTGCTTTTGGTAAAATGTTCAATAGAAGGGATCTAAATTATTCAATAATATAGGGGATCAAAAGGATCGATGATTGCTATGATAAGCATGAGTTTTGCATCATAAATGTTTATTGAAACTGGGGCAGCTGGAGCATTGTGAACTAAAAATGGCACCATTGTAAGCAGATAATGTAAAGCCTTGTGAAATCAAACACAAACAATATAATTCAAGGCAAATAATGCCGAGTATTGCATAACAGTCAGCTATTTAACTACGGATGTTCAGCTGATGCTTCTCACTTTCACTGTTTTCTCTCAGGTTCCTGTTGAGTGTTTCTCTTGAGAGCACTTTTGACCCTATTGAGGGCTGCTCTTTAGAGTTCTTAAGTCCCTGTTAAGCGCTGGACTTTAGAGCTCTCAAGCCCATGTTAAGCGCTGGACTTTAGAGCTCTCAAGCCCATGTTAAGCGCTGCACTTTAAAGCTCTCAAGCCCATTTTCGAGTCCCTGTTGAGTGCTGCTCTTGAGAATTTTCGAGTCCCTGTTAAGTGCTGCTCTTTAGAGCTCTCAAGTCCCTGTTGAGTACTACGCCTGAGAGCTCTAAGGTCCCCTGTTGAGTGCTGCCCTTAAGAAAACGCATTAAAGTTAATGTTCAAGTTAATTACAACGCTCAGCAAAAAAAGTTCAAACTGGATTCTTCTGTAATCGTTGTTAATTTGGACTCGATAATTCATATTTAGCGAACAAGACATCACTCTGGAGGGAAACACTTGATGGATCAACATTAAATGAGGGATACACACATTTCTATTGTCTAATTTTACATACGAAATCCTAGTTATCAAAAACGTTTGCTTTTCTCGATCTCGAACCAAGGTGGACAGAAAATCGAGTCTTTAATGTTGAATGCATTACTCTCTTCACACAAACACAGTTTCTTTTAGAACGCATTAGTGCGTTTATGAAGACAGGGAACAAGTCAAAGCACGATGTGAAATTTTCTGTCTACAGTGAGAGACAGTGAGACAAACCTACCCTGTCATCAGGCTGCAGACCACGACTAACTGGCGGCCCGTCACTTAAGACAGTTCCCGTCTGCGGAAACATGACAGCAACTCAGAGTGACCGCAACTTCAGAATTACAAGTTATGTGCACGAGTGACTTCTGAAGGTTATTGATATTTCATGCATCAAATCATTATGCCTCTCCTCTGAATCTGTCACCTGTCCTTTGCTCGGTGAACGAGTGCTAAATTATGAGTAAAGTGTTTCAGATATGAGCGAAGTGTGTAAGAGTAGGAGCGAAGTGTGTAAGAGTAGGAGCGAAGTGTGCAAGAGTAGGAGTAAAATGTGTAAGAGTAAGAGTCAAGTGTGTAAGAGTAAGAGTCAAGTGTGTAAGAGTAAGAGTCAAGTGTGTAAGAGTAAGAGTCAAGTGTGTAGGAGTAAGAGTCAAGTGTGTAAGAGTAAGAGTCAAGTGTGTAAGAGTAGGAGCGAAGTGTGCAAGAGTAGGAGTAAAATGTGTAAGAGTAATGTGTGCAAGAGTGAGAGTCATGTGTGTAAGAGTAAGAGTCAAGTGTGTAAGAGTAGGAGCGAAGTGTGCAAGAGTAGGAGTAAAATGTGTAAGAGTAATGTGTGCAAGAGTGAGAGTCATGTGTGTAAGAGTAAGAGTCAAGTGTGTAAGAGTAGGAGTAAAGTATGAAAGAGTAAGAGCAAAGTATATAAGAGTTATAGCACAGTGTATAAGAATAAAAGCAGAGTCTCCAAGAATACCAACAAAATGTTTAAGAGTAAGAATCAAGTGTATAAGAGTGAGCGTAAAGTGCACAAGAGTTAGAGCAAAGTGTTCAAGACTAAGAACAGCGTAGGAAATCTCTGAGAGTTGAGAGCTGAGGGCTTTGCTAAGGTCAGTTCAACTCGTTCGTTCGATCACACCTGACAGGTCTACCTGACCGGATAAGCAGGTTCTACTTTAATGCAAGCTGCTTTTCCATTCACCATTCTTTTCACTCGAGCAGCTCATAGACTTATTTACTTTTTCGCATTGCAGTCAAATTGAAGCGAGGAAATTGCTTTGCTTCAAAACTAATCTCTCTCACAAGAAATTTTGCTGCAATTTCGCTGAATTATGAAAGAATATTAGCTTCGCTCTGTCGTTAATTTTATGGTGGCGTGATATTTGCAACGTGACTCAATCGTTTTTTCATCTCAGAAAAAATTGCAAGCTCATTGACTTTCGGCCTTCAAAAATTTTTCAAAAGTGGAATGGAGCCGAAAAATAACACTAAGTTATATTACTGCACCGTAGTGACATGTAGTCGTAAAATTCAACATATTAAGCATAATTCTTTAACCATTATTTTGCAATGTGATGCACCGGACCTTAATAAAACATATAGAGCGTAATTATGTGGGGATAATTTTAGGGGGCAGACATATGGAGTAAAATAAATTGCCCTCACGTTTCATATTGCAGTGGAACAGTGAGTCCAAAACTTTGCGAGGATCATTAGTGGGAAATTTAATTAATCCCCTGGAGTTACTGCAACAATCGCTTATAACTTTTTTCTTGGCCAAAGTTTGGATCCGAGAGCCTCAAGTTCGAACCACCCAAAAAGGGAACTTTACACTCGTGGACAATTGCCGGTATTTTTGGACTGATTCTTTTGACACCAGCCTTAACGGTTCAGTTGTTTCTATTTACCACGACAGATTCCTGAAAGCTAACAAGCTCATGTATTTTTGTACTGCACTGCCGTGTTGTGTCTATTTCGCTTCTCGTGAATCAGAGGGGAGAATTTATGAGGTTTATAAATAGCCTCATTGAAATACTTATGTCCTTGATATTTGTTACCGTAAATGTAGCCTAAAGTAAAAAAAATCATTAACTTATAACAACAAATATCTTATAGTAAAATAAGATATTTTTCTCTGGGAACACGATGAGGAAATAATTATAAATAATAGGTGTCAACGCAAAACTACTTTGCTTTCGTCATTTG
Source organism: Trinorchestia longiramus (assembly GCA_006783055.1). Classification (NCBI taxonomy): domain Eukaryota; kingdom Metazoa; phylum Arthropoda; class Malacostraca; order Amphipoda; family Talitridae; genus Trinorchestia; species Trinorchestia longiramus. The sequence continues at coordinate 3,113 of VCRD01003331.1, read as the reverse complement.
ATGTTTTTAAGGGCTGTAATTTTCGGAAGAAAATAAAGCGCCTTTATGACACACATTAGACTTGTGCCAGCACCAGTGCAGCAGCGGGCTAACCGTAGTGAGGAGTCCCTGCTCTCCACCAACGAAATGACAATCAATTTTTTTTTGCGCCATCCTGTCCAAGTTCAAAACACAAAAAATGTTGACTGATATCGGTTGGGAAAGATGCATGTAAATTGAAACGTTTGAAAATAGAAATAAATTTAACGGAAGAATACACTATCCAGCAATGCACAGTTTTTAGAAATCGAGTTTTTTGAGGATTTTTTTAAGCTTTTAGTAATGGGTAATTCTTGGAAGAAAAAATTCAGGCTGTGCAGATATTCTTGAAATTGATACAAAATACCAGTAATAATTTGTCGTTTAATGGCTAATCGTGTTATGTGATTAGTCGTAATTTTTCCGAGTCAATTACAGAGTTTACATCTATTCGATTTTTCAATGATTTCAATTACATTATAATGAAAACAGAAACTACGATTGAAAGTATTATACTTCCTTCACATGTCATATTCATCCACATTATAATATTGAGTAAGAATATAAAAGAGAAAGAAAACCAATGTACTTTCAATGAGGTTGATGCGCAATGAATGTAGCATCATTGGTTTTTATAGTACCTATTGTAAAATCGTTACATGGTAAGTTTTCTATGCGTAGTAGGTGACATAACGGCAATGCCACGCTTATATCATTGAAGCAAAGCATAAAAATAAAAGCGTACTGGAACTGCAACACAGCACTTACTTCGAAGCAAATTTTATAGAACATGGAGTTATAATTTAAATTTCCAGCAGAAAAGGTAAAATCGTGAACTTATATATACGAGTCAGGGTAAAACTTAAATTTTGGTTTCTAATATCCTGCTTGATAGCTTTGTATAACGTGCTGATTGACCTAAAATGTAATTATTATCGTAGCCAACTGAAAACATCATTGTGTTTAATAAAATCGGAAGTTACATGCCAGAGAAAGACTAAAAAGTGAGAAAGAACAGTTGAAGACAATACACGTACTTTTTTCCCTCTTTTCCACTGTTTTCCAAAATAGCCTCGAAACTAAGTTAAGAAAACGCCAAAATGTTTTTTCCTCTCATGGGTGAAAATATTTTTGAAATACAATTCCAAGTTGAAGTTGTTTTTGCATTCAATTTTGCAGTAATAACACGGTCAACATTTCCAGAGATACATTTACAAAGCTTGAGTCACTGAATAGAGACACAAAACTTAAATTATTCAGAAACACATGACCTAATGCAGTAAACAGCTGTGATGGCAACTGCAGTACATCAGGCATCCATGTTGCCACAACAGCTAGCCATTGGAAAACGAGGTCTTCGGCAGTGTCATTCTCATCACAACAGGAAAAAAGTGTAGCTATTCAGAAATATGAACGTACGTTAAGTTAAAGGTTAAGTAGGTTAAGTATGTAGGTCAAGTTAAAATTGAAAATTGTCTTCATGTATTTTACAGTAGGTCTGTTAGATCAGTTTAAAGACCGACTATTTACTAAACCGGATCAACTGTGTCAGTTGTGCCAGACCACTGTAATTAGGACTGTAGTGATTTGCAGCAAGTGATCAGTATCGCTTTAGTTAAAAGAAATTCAATCAAGAAATAGAGACCTTTAGTATCACGCGTCACTTGATTAATTCATCATTTATTTTATCAATAAAAATTTGTGCAATTTAAGATTGCAAAACCACTTTTGGTAAATCCGTGACTTAGCATCAACTTAAGACACAAATCCCAGAATGTTGGCGTTTGTTATTAGCCCCAAGACTTTGATGAGCTTCAGTTATCCCTAAAATTATCAACATTATTTTTGGGACGCAGATTATAAGACTAATAGTTCTAACAGGAACTGTATCAATTGAACTCCGACTATACGATGCTAGACATTATGACACTGATATATCGGCCTCTAGAGTGTGTTTGATTCTGCGACCACAATTTGTGTGAGTATCGAATCATAAAACTATACTCATGATGTCACTGCGTCATCTGAAAATGTAACTCTGTAATAAAATCTTGATGAATGTGACTTTAACTATGATTGTGACTGTACCCATGATTAATATTACTGTGACCATGGTTGTGACTGGAACCATGATTAATGTGATTGTAACCATGGTGATTGCGACTAGAACTATGATTAATGTGACTATAACCACGGTGACTGAGACTGTAACCATGGTTGTGATTGTAATCATGATTACTGTAACTGTAGCCATTTTGAATGTGACTGTAACCCAGGTTATGACGACTATGTAACTCATCAGTTAAACAGTTGCTTCACTACACAACTGACTGCACGCATAACTCACACCATCCCTGCTGTGTTGAAAAATTAACTGAACGCAAATAATTTTGAAGTGCTACTCAAGGCACATGAGCTCGCTGCATCATGATGCATATTTGATTAAGGTAAACATTACAGGCGTTAGAATTATTCATACCAGCGTGCGTCCCAACACTTGCATGCTGAGCCCAATCACTGCGGTAATACTTGTGAAAATTTAATTCATATCAGGACAGAAAGTTCCATTCCTCACCACAGAAGTATGCAATTGTGAGTTTGAAGAGAGAGGTAAGGAACGTACGTAGATAACTCGCTCGTATCTTCGTTTGAAAGTTCCATTCTTTCAATAAAATGAGCCTCTGAAAAAATTTTAATATGAAGAATTGCTTATGAAAATGTTATTAAAAGGGTACGAAATCATAAGAAAATTGTTAAACATTTGACTTCTCTTATGTTCTCAAAATAGAACTTTGCAACTTGATGAAAAAGAGGGAAAATTTTTTCAGGCAACGATGAAAGTTGCGTACTTATTGCGAGGCAGTTCTCATGTTGTATTGAATACATACAACATGAGAACACGTTAATGCACGCTACTTGCATGTTAATGCACGGTACTTGCATGTTAATGCACGCTACCTGCATGTTAATGCACCCTACCTGCATGTTAATGCACGCTACCTGCATGTTAATGCACCCTACCTGCATGTTAATGCACGCTACTTGCATGTTAATGCACCCTACCTGCATGTTAATGCACGCTACCTGCATGTTAA
>VCRD01003330.1:49940-60690 GCA_006783055.1 Trinorchestia longiramus | reverse complement strand
TTAATAAAATTTAAATACTCAAAAGTGACAGTATGAGCTCTAGCATGAACGATATGAACCACGAGTTCAGTGACGAAAGAACTTATGATTAATAAATAACGTTAGCAACAATAAAATAATGGCAGTATATATTTGTGCATGGAGCATTAAAACTTGCAGCTGCACTAAAAGCAATAGCAGTTAGTCGTAAGTAAGAAAAACACATAGCAGTCAGGAATGGATGAAACTCTCAGCATCCACGCAATCTTTAAGTCGATGAATTTAACTTGGCTTTAAAATATTGTCTCACGAATGATTTTGGTAACTGATGTAGACCCCAGCGTTGTCGTGACCATAAAGGTAGAAATAATCAATTTCTTCTCTGCTCTTTCTTCACAGCTATACTTCACTTGTCGACTCCCGTTCTTGATACACAATGACCCAAAGAGTAGTCACGATTCACAATTTACGTATAGAATAAAACTAAAATAATCCCAATTATTTAGAATGTCAGGCAACTCTAAAGGTTGGCTGCTGTTAACCAAACATACCAGCGACGCTTTGAACCTTGAAGACAACATAACAACAAGTGAAACATCAGAAACATTATCCACAACAGAATATGTAGTAACAATTCACGGTTAAGCAATGACAAAAGCAATAAAACATGTGACAAAGGCTGAGGAAACGATTAGAACTGCAACGTACAGCGTGTTGTAAACGTTCTATTTAATTGCCGAGAATCAAGCCCAGTGGATTACTTTAGTTGGACTGTCGAGGTCATGCCTAATGGATTACTTCAATTTAATAGCCAAGAATGAAGGCTAATAGATTACTTTCACCCTTCACTCCTGTTCTCACGTGATCTCAATGACCAATGGAACGCTGCTGCGTGCACTTTGTAGAATTAGAACTGAGTGTAGTGTACTTGAGGCTACCTAATCCGCTTACATCCAATCCACGACATTCTTCTGCTTCTATAATGTTACAGTCGTGAGCACACGTCAATGAAGAAAGATTTTCCATGCCTCAAGGTATCTTTAATACTATTGGTATGAGTTCTTTATGAAGGTTCTACTCAATACGAACACATCAACGTAAAGCTAATAAATATAAGACAGGAATTATTGACATCAAATTTCATTGGTGCGGTTCCGACAGAAGTTAAAATTTGACGATTTATAGCAGAACTAAAATATATTAAGAGAGAAATGTTATAAGACCTTTCCTCCCATACTATATTTGCACCAACAAAACAAGATCATGCAAAAAAATTCTTTAACTTCTCAAAGTTCAATATTGAAAAAAACGCTATTTGGAATTCCCGTGTTATTCAAATGTTCATAAGACGTTCTACCAAGCTACCACCAGCTTGGTCGACTGGTGAGCCAATCTGCTTGCGAGCGGAAAGACCCGGGTTCGAATCCCGCTGCCGACATGGTTGACGCGGCTAGAAATACGGCATGGGACTTGTGTAAACAACCGAATAATTATCGAAGTAATTATCCGACCCAAGAATGGGCCAGAAGGTTCGTTCCTATAGCCTCATTCTATTCTATTCTATTCTATTCTATTCTACTCCGACAAATGTTCTACTCCAAAAAAATCTGTCGTTTGTTCAATGAAAACGAATAGTTTTTTCTGACGTACTCGAGTTTTGCTTTTCAAAAAAGTGCTAATTTGTGTTTGGAGAGAGCCAAATCATCTGAATTCTTGGCTTTTAACATCCAGTCAGAAAAACTAAACGAATTTGTGGTGATTAGTGGACCCATAACATAGATTTTCTACGTTTCGATCGCTGTTGCGCATTGTAGTGAAACATTTATTTAGATAATTGAATGGCAAGTGTATTTTCAAAGATGCAGTACACCGATGCAAAGAGCTCATGTATCTGAAATATAGTACGACGAACAAAAAATTGTCTATGAATGTAAATTGGCTTCTATGATCGCCAATCACAGAGCGTACAATATTATAAAACTTCTTCTGTACATTTTAGAAAGACAAGTTGAAAGTGAGCACCCGCGGATGAATCTTTAGAATGAACTAAAATAGATTCGCCTGAAGAATAGTTCGCAATTTTATCGCGTGAAGAACAAAACTTGGGGAAGAATATATTCTTCTGAGAAAAGATTGTCATAGGAACCCGGCAGGATTGTTATTTACACATTCAAAATATTTTTTCATTATAATACATGTTCTAATCATTTCATCCATAATTTCTACATTTTAAAATAAAAACCTCTTTTTTATAAGCATATCCCACGCTGTCTATGTGTAGTTCATGGGGCATTAATTTTTTCTATTCACAACAAATTGACTTTAGAATTTTTAATCATATATGAGTATTTCAGCGCAACTCATTTTCACAGCCTCTAGTGCATGTCATATAGTAAAACGGTTTTAGGATGCGTTATAAATTTTATTTCTGAGTGGCGTTCTGGGACCAAATACAAAACTTACAAATAATTTAAGGTGGAAAATTCATTGGACGGACCACCTGTGGTTGAAACTGTCACTTTTTACGACCGTACTCAATACAACGCGAGTATTGCTTGTCCTTTTGAATTAAAAAAGGAGCAACCTTGCTGGGCATATATTTACGTCTGCCTAGCAGCAGAAGCTTTAAGTAAGAATATTTCAATTGCTAAAAAACATTTGCATCTCATTCCAAGTTCCAAAACCTTTAAAATCTTCCGTTAGTGAAAAATTTTGAGTGCTTAGACAATATTGCCCCACTGTTGCCTTAGAAACAACATTGCCACTCTGTTTCACTTTTTATTTTACAAATAAACGAAGGCCGAGATCTGGGGTTTCGACCCTCGCGTTTTTTTATGTTTTTAAGGGATTAAACTTAGCTGTGGACTTAAACTTACTAACTTATATAGTCTAATATAATACTAAGAATGACCGTCGTGTGTTTATATATTTATTCATATGTACATTTATTTATATGTTTCGTGTCACTTTCAAAAAAATTAGAGAGATCCAGAACCTTATATACTCGAGTCCGTATCGTGGATACCGAGTTCGGCGGGGTATTGCCCTATGATTCGGGTACATTGTACCCGAATATGACACGAATTGCAGAGTCAATTGCAGCAGTAGAAAACTAAGTGTCTTAGTTTTCACTAGGAATGTTGTCATTAAAGAAATACTCAATTAAAACGTTTTTCCTTTGTAAACATACATGTATACAGGAAGGCACATAAGTAACGCACCCTTTTAAAAAATTAATAATAAACAAACTATGAAAGGTATACCAATGGGGATAATTGCAAACGATAGAGAAACTCTTAAAGTTTATTTACATGTGGTATCTTGTCTAAAGATACACAGTGTATATTGCGGTAATACTTTATTTATTATAAATTTTTTAAATGGGTGCGTTACTTATGCGCCACCCTGTATATAACTAAATACCGTACGTCCTACAGAAACCCGTACCGAGTATTTATTTTACCGTATCAGTAATACCATTATAAGAATACCAACAGCATTCAATTCCAAGCATTTAATTTGAAACGGGAAAATAAATACTCGGTTCGGATTTTTGTGGGACATACGGTATATTGCTTGCGTTCTTTTATGTAATTTTATTTAATATCTTTCCAACAGTATTTACCATCATTACGGGTATTATCACAAAATCTCTGCCATCATTTTTAACGGCTGGGTAAACTAGTTTCTAATAGTTCTCACAAGATGCCACGCGCAAAGATTGCAAATGTTTAATGAGGCATGAATGTCCAAAACATATTGCAATGTAATTCTCATACTTGCAAACAAATATTTGCAAAAAACAACCGAATCAAGGCGAATCATTTTGAACTAAATACCACAATTAAAAATTGTTCAGTTCTTCATTTAAATTTCCATGCAATGAGAAAACTTTGCTGGAGAGCAATTACAAGATTCTGTTCTGTAGTAGCCACACTTGCGGTGCTACCTTCTTATGCCCCGCCTCTCTCCTCCGCCTCAGTGAGGGTAGTTCGCCTATGACTTTAACACGAGCTTGCCATGTTATTGCTACCACCACGAGCTTATAATGTTACGAGTGGATCCACACGTGAAAATTCACGTGTTTTTACTGAATTTTTTCGATTGATTTGCCAGTGGACGCGGGCTTTGCAAAGGAGTTTCCACATTGAAGGATGTGCCTTTGGTATCCACAATACAATGCTTACAATACATGTACATATACCCTACCGAATTTTCTCCTTTCTAAATTCCTAAAAGCGTGACAGAGAGACGAACCAAGCATGCAAGTGAGCAAGCAACAAACTGTGTATTATTATTATCTAGTGGAATTGCTGCCAGCTCTTCACGAGCCTGGCGTCGCTGCGACTTGAGAACGAGGCATCAACTATGTAAATGATTTTCTGAAATGAAAACCAATTTTTGTGAACGATGCCTGAGAATTTTACTCACAATAGAAAAGCATCGTGAGAACTAGAGCGTTGAAGTTAAAATTAATTTATGCATGCACGAAAATATTTGACCCACATTCCAAGTAGATCGTTTCTCCAAAATATAAACGGAAATATTGTGTACTTGTACAGAACAGAATTAATTTATCATAGGAGATTTCTCCGGATTGGTTCACTGAAATACCTCAATGTCAAGCTGAGCCCGTTGGTGCTTATGTGTTTTCTTAAGGACCATGATCCTCTTATATACAGGGTGGCCCATAAGTAAGGTACCTTTTTAAAACTATGTATTATAGCTATGAAACTACAAATGAGAAAGAGATTTGGTTTATTCAGAATGAATGGGGAGATTTCAAAGTTTTCTACCAGCGTATCAAGTCTACTGACAATCACAACATATTGCCCAAAAAATTCATAAATCCACCCCTCAAAATGAATCGCTACGCAATGGAACGAGCAAAAATAATGGAGCTCCACTTCTGATGTAATTGTTCGGTTACTGCAGTTCAGAGGAATGACAGGAATATTGATAGTATTAAAAGAAGTACTTCGAAAAACTGCGTAAAAAAACTGGTATTGAAATTTAGAGAAACTGGGACAACAGCAGACAGACAACGTTGTGGCACGCCACGGACCATACGAACTGGTGCTTCAATTCAGCTTGTTGCAACGAGTGTTACTGATCGGCCCAAAACGTCAACTAGCAGACGTTCAATTCAACTGAGAATGTCACGCACATCAGTGCAACGTATATTGGTTAAAAATTTGAGGTCACATCCATATAAAATTCAATTAACTCAAGAACTCCATCCTACGGACTAATTAAAACGATTGGATTTTGCGAATAGATTTCTGCAGCTTGCAGAAAATGAAAACTTTGTAAAGAACTTAATAATAACTGATGAGGCACATTGTCAACTTTTTTATGCATTTCTTCCAAGGACTTCTTTCAATACCCTCAATATTCCTGTAATTCTCTGAATTGCTATAACCGAACAATTTCATCGGAAGTAAAGTTCCACTATTTTTGCTCGTTGTTCCATTGCGTAGCGATTCATTTTGAGGGGTGGATTTTATGAACTTTTTGGGCAATATGCTGTGATTTTCGGTAGACTTGATACGTTGGTAGAAAACTTTGAAATCTCCCCATTCATTCTGCATCAACCAAATCTCTTTATCATTTGTAGTTTTATAGCCACAATAGTTTAAAAAGGTACCTTACTTATGGGCCACCCTGTACAAAGTGCCTAGTGTTTGAATTCATAATTCTTAGTTTTTACTTCATTTTTGTGAATAAAAGTAAATTACGAACTTAAAAAAGGTACAGCTTGTGTTACTAAAGTAAAGTTATTTTCAGACTTCAGACTATAGCGTTTTTCATACTTAAATTACATTATCTTACTCGTTTTAAAATATTTCGGATAATAATAATGATTTTAAAATATTTTTTATTATATAATGTAACCATTAATATAGATAGTGAAAATACAACTCATGTTTAAAAAAAATAAACTCTAACAGTAATAATGATGATATTAATATATATATAAAGCATGATAGTGAACAGTATCTACAAGCGTACATTCACTCGAATATTCAAGATATTGTCACTCAAAAAAATGGTGCAGACTTCGAAGGAACACTTTCTGAAAAATGATGAAATTTAAAGACAAATTTTTCAGTCCAACATTGAGGAAAATTTGCTACGACGGAAACTAGATGAAAATACTCATCATTGTACACAAAGCTTCAAGACGACGTGTTTAAGTGGAGGTCCTTGTAACTTTGTCTTTGTTAGTTGCTGCAGACCAGGAAAATGGAAACACAGGAATAACATCGCCAAACGTGAGTAATTTTTAGAAAATTTGCATTTATGGTATGAAAAATGTATGACATGAATTTCTCGGATATTTCACCATGTTAGATAAATTTTATTTCACTTTAGTCCTCAAAATAAAGCGGTGCTGAATAAAAAGCATGTACTTGGGTTACAAATTTAGCCCTGAGTTATGTTTTTGTTTGTATTTTTAAGTGATAGTGTGCAGGGGTATACCGTTGCACGTTATCAAGCGCACCTGGGCAAGTGTATTTGTATTTCACGGCTCCTAGAACTTTCTGTAGAACTTTCTTGTCTTTGGGAAAGAAAATTTACTTTTTCTCCCCTCACAGTTCCTGAAGTCTGATTAGTAGGCAGAGAACATAGAGTGCCGACAAGTAGGAAATGCCAAGCAGGGTAACTGAATTACTCGTAGAAAAAAGTTAAATAAATGGAAAGAAACCAATTTGTCTCGGGCTTCGGTTCAATTGCTACCAGGAAATTTGCTACTCATTTCCCGACGTAAACGCGTTAGCTGCTCTGTCTGCAAGATTACTTCCAGCAATAGCGTCCCCAGTTTGCCAGTCTCTCCTCCAGCAAGATGGACTACTTTGTGGCATGTAGTTTTGAGATGCTGTCGAAATTGAAAAGTGTTTTAAGTTCCACGGGGAGCAATCATGTGTTGATCGAATGTACTCGTACATGAACTCCCTCGAAGATACGACCGAGTTGTCTGTGGTGAAGCAAGTTACTCCGTGATCGTTACCTTTCACGAGTCGAAAAAGTTGTTCAATTTCGTTTTTTACGTTTGTATTCGGACACCAGATGCAAACAAGACGTGCAACCGAAGTTTATGACCCTCACCAAAAAGCAAATGCGAAATACATTCGAATCGTGTTCTACATGAAGTCTTTGGTGAATAAACATGCGTCGAGAAATGCAATGCACTAGACAAAGCGAAGAAAAATATTATATTGACAAACTCGCATTTTTGGTTCCCTGATGTTTCTCAGAAGCGTACCCTGTTTGCTACAGAACATTTACTGCAAAATGCATTTAAGAAATTTCATAAATATGAAGCCTATTTTGGATGGCAACTTTTTATTAGTAATAACAGATGAAGAAACAACAATACTCCTATTCGACCATACTAATTAAAAAACAAATACTAGAATCAATGAGTTTGTTTGAATTAGAACGTTTGCAAGAATATAAAGTAATTATATTGTTCTACTGCCGATGTAGAATGGCAAATAAATCATCTATAAAGCAAAATGGCAAAGACGTTTAATAAAACTAAGTTTAGGAGATAAATATGTCCTATTGTCACGGTTCAATAAACCCAGTTTCAATGCTTCATATACATATAGAAAGTGGGACTGAAAAGTATTTGGAGTGACATACGAATACTAAAACCGAATCGAAGTTCCGCTGAATGAAGTAGAGAAGCAACATTCAATTGTATATATCTACATTCATGGGACTCAACTGCATCGCTTTCACTCTTTCGCAGTAGTGGTGAGTTTCAACAAACGTCTTTCCTTATGGATATGTCAGTCGTGACTACGGAAATAGAGCAAATAATTCGCCTACGCTATCACTGAAAAACCGCCGCTCACTACGAAGAACCTAGAAACTATATTTGTGCCGAGAAGAGTACAGTAACCGCGTCATGTGCTTTAGACGTTCCATCCAGCCAATGAATTTTCTGAGTCTGTGCTTTGCACCATCAGTCCCGACAGCGCAATAGCGGGTTCCTGAATTATTATAAGCGATCAGTGGGTCTGCTGAAAAATCGCATCTCGTCTGGGCAATCATTCTTCTCTCTTTTTCTATTCACACCTAAATCCGCATGGAGTATGGCATAACCTTACTGTCAGCTATACATTAGATTCAGTGGAGATTACATGAACAATTCTGCTTTTGTCTTCCAATAGGAATCACTCAACGTGAAAATAATGCACAAAATTTCCAGCATCCGATAAGGATATTTTTCTTTGAAAGCTTGGGAAACTTATATGCAAAGATTTCATGGAAATTTGGGATGAACACTTCAAGACTGAGTTACGCTTTCAGAGCAGACGTAAAAAATAAAGATAATGTTGCTTGAATACAGACATTAGTAATCTTTTATTGTAAAATTAGGATGTACATGAAGTTTCTTTCCAGTTCAAATAATTTGTTACGTAGACAATTAAGGATATTTCTCAATTAAATTTCCTTTATTGTACTCATGAGTTATCAAAGTTTTTGGTCATATTGCATTCGTATGTGTCTATTTCAACCATAAAGTTTAAAAATGATAGAAGAACTGTTGCAAAAAATGGCACGCGTTTCAGTGAATGGAAAACCAACCAATACTTGAATTGTCACCACACGTTTTAGATTAGGTGACAATCAATACTTGGATTGTCTCCCCAACGTTGGATTTTGGAACAATTATTTCGTTGAATTAAGTTAAAATCAACACTTGGATTAGTAAACAATCAACACTCGAATTGACGCACAATAAATTCTTGGATTGTTTCTAAATGTGTTATATTAGCTGGGAGCTACTGTGAGGAACTTATTCTTTCAGTTAAATCATTGGACACCGCAGAGCTCGTTTTGTTCCAAGAATGGCTTAAAATCCCGCCATCCAAGTGGGAAAGCTGCTCCATTCCAGCTTGGAGGCTCTGAAGCAGTCGTGATCTACCGATCGACGACGGAAATCCGTTGATTGTCAAGAATTCGTTTCCAAATCACGTTCATTTCATGATACTTAAAAGTATGACCGTTTAAGACAGGAATTGTTGTGTCATGTATAAAACAAGCATTCATGAGTTATAAATGATAATAATAGAAGTGATAAACAATAATTACAAGGTCATAGGAAAAGCAAAGAAAACTCCCGGGCTGCGCAATAAAGACCTAATCGCCGGTGATGAGAGAGGCCATTTCCCCGGCCGCCGCTCTCAGACAGCGGCACAATAAAGGACTTTTAACACACAAAAAACAAGGAATTCGTCAGTACTGGCTCAAAATAATTTCTTCCTCCGGGAAATCTTTCTACATGGAACGAATTTATGCGCAAGACAAAGGAGTAAAATTTCCCAGCAGCAATTACTCGAGCCGTCTGCCTGCTACCAAAACGAATCGTCTGCGTACGGGAGAAATTTGCGTATGAATAAATTGATCTGTCTGCCATGAGAGCACCAGATGATACTGCGTGAATATGAAACGTCGTCGTTATTATTTTCAGGAAAATAAAGAATTAAAATTGAAAATAACGATCAAACTGCGTTCAGTTCTTAGGAGAGAAACCACACAGTGTATGGCACTGAAGACTGGACACTGTCTAGTCTAACTATTATTTTTTCTTCCGTGTGTTGTCATTTACAATTACATATTCTTAGCTACTTCTACCTCCAGATACATTACGTTCAAATTTCGATCAGCCATAAAACCTATAGAAAAGAATGGCAAAACCTCGAGCCAAATTTGTTAAATCTTCAAGTTACATTTAAAGCAGTCAGGGGCCGTAGAGCGATTGAAAGAGACTGGAAGTAATTGCCCAAAAGTGGAAGAGACACCGTTGAGCTCTGAGTAGGTTTTGCAACTTGGTAACGCGTCCACTAGAAACTAAAACAAAACTGTCAGGGAAAGGCTTTAGCAAAAATTTACTTTGCATCCAGCGATAAGAAGGGTGCCAGAGGAAATCCTAATGTAGTTAGCTTTTAGGAGTTTCAACGCATGATTTCTTTCATATCTCACAATGAAAAATACGCTGCACAGCCTGCAACTCCAAACTCCAACTCTTCGGGGAGTGATCAGATTGTCTTGATATTATGTGGTCAAAATATTTTTTCATATTCATTGAGGAAGAAGTTTAAAACCATCAAAGAAATCTATGTGTCATTGTCTAAAAATGTTGTTAATTGGATTAATTACAAACTCTCGGAAAACGCTTCAAAAAATGAAGTTTCTTCATATATCAATCGCCATCTAAAGAAGAAAAAACATGAAGATTAAAAATAAAGAACTGCAACGGGTTATGGCTTCTGAGTTCCTCGAATGAAATATAATGTATATTGGTATTTGGTTAATTATCAAAAGTAAGTCTTGCTTGCCGTCTCTCCGAATACGACTTCGCTGAAGTACTCCTTGGTCGATGTTTCCCCGCAAGCTGTTCGAGATACGAACAAGCGACTTATTGAGAGCCTTCTTTGACTCACCTCCCCCAAGGCAAATTATTAGCCCAAATAATCAATAATCAATAATGATGACCAGCATTATAGTTCGTAGAAGGAATCTCAGAATAGCAGTGCAAGAAAGAATAGCTGTTGAACCTGAGGCAGAATCAAGTCAAAGGAGAGAAGATATGAGGCAGAGAGTGCAGCAAAGGATTGCCAATGAAACTGAAGAAGAAGCAACTCAAAGAAGAGATGAGATGAGACAGAGAGTGCAGCAAAAGATTGCCAATGAAACTGAAGAAGAAGCAACTCAAAGAAGAGATGAGATGAGACAGAGAGTGCAGCAAAGGATT
>VCRD01003330.1:0-39891 GCA_006783055.1 Trinorchestia longiramus | reverse complement strand
CACCTGCCTGCACACCTGCCAGCACACCTGCCTGCACACCTGCCTGCACACCTCGTGAGTATATCAGTAAAACAAATGATTTTCAAGAACGATTTCAAAAGAAATTTTTCAAAGGCTAGGCATTGCTTCTTACAAAGAAAAACATATTTAAGTTCACATACAAACGACCAAAACATTTTACGGAATATTCTTGAGAACACAATGCAAATACAATGGACCATTGCCATCATTTTTGAGGACAGAAAAAGTAATTTTTTAAGCACTTTTAAGCAGACCAAACAATTTTCAGAATAAAAATGGAGTAAAACACTTTTTACTAGCGGTTCATTGTAGATACAAAGGACCTATCCTCTATCGCTGTTGGTGAAACAAAGCAATTAATGTTCAGAGACATCTATAAAAATCTGCCCATCAGTGCCTACGTACGAAATAAATAGATATTTTACAAAACACATACACTGATGATTTTCCAGAAGCGTTTTTGATTAACCTGCATAAAAGAATAGCTATGGAGGGGGAAATTTTTATCAACAGGACGAGATCGTTTGCGTAATCGTAGAAAAAATGTATCCTTCGCTAAAAAAGCCATAGTTGTGTCGACGAAATGTTCACTGTAGTGTGAAAAATACTTGAATCGAGCGCAGAAAGCGAAATTAAAAAAACATAGCGCACTCCATCAAACGAAAGAAAACTCTGAGCGTCGACAACAAAATCCTTAAATTGATTAGAGCAGAGCTCAGGTGCGGTAATGAGCTCAGCGTGCCGGTGAGCTGCGCAGTCTTCGTGAGGATGAAAAAGTTGCAGAACGCGAAACAAAATTTGTTGGCGCTGGAGTCCAAATTGTTTTTTCCGGGAGGCTTGTGCAACTATCGAAGAAATACTTTTTAGAAGCTAATAGAATGTGTAAAAAGGTTGCACACCTGTAAGTTCTGCAGTTGATTGATAATTTAGTTTAAAAAGTGTTTAAAATCTCTGTAAAGAAGCTAAAATTGAGATGAAAAATTGGTATTTAAGATGTAGTAGTGTTTAATGCTTGTTCAAGAGTTTGATATGGGTGTTGCAGTTTACTTTATTGTTATTCTTTGGTTAATTATTGATATTTATGTTGCATTTCTTGTAGAAATATTGTTGCTACTTGTGTAAATGAAAGAGAATATAATATCATCGATTTCACCTTGCGTTAATGAAGTGAATGGTAACCGTCCTATTGACGGTTAAAATGCATTATCTACATATATGTATATGCCATTGTGAAAATAGTCAAAACGACTATCCATTATAAGCGTATCAATGGATAGTTCAATGATTATGGACACAAAACAGCAAATACGAAAACCCTTAATTTCTTGATCGCTGGGTGTAACATTCCAATGTTCTGAGATTTTAATTATGTTTTCTCAGGAATTATAAAATAAAGTTTCATTCACCATTATTACAGTTCAAGCGAAGAGGCATAAGTTTTGACGGCTTTGGGTGAACGGTTCTTATTTTGGCTGAACTGTGGGGTTCTAAAAAAGTAAATATTGTAAAAGTGTTTCTTAGTCAATGCTTTTCGTGTATAAATTTTATAAATTTAAATGGGAAGGTTTTGGTAGATGATGTAACTGGAATCTTTCTGTCGAATTATGGAATGGTGTAAGCGGGTTTAGGGTAAAATTTGAAGCGTATTTTCACATATCACGCTTGTCAAGTTGATTTATTGAAAGTAAACCTCATATCATACGCTTGTTTATGTTCATATCATCATCAACACGCATAGCTCACCCATACCGTAACTAAATTTGAGCCTCAAAATCCATATTTTTCTGTAGTACCCAACCAATATTCATATGAAAACTTACCTCTATTATTTCAAGAAAATCCCAATGCCAAATTCATACCATGGTGTTTGTTTCAAGCAACATTCACAGCATCAATCATACTTACCGTTAGTAGTGAAATTTATCCAACAAATCAACATCCCTATGCTTATCTTAAACAATATTTACATCAACAGTTATTTTTATCGTGCCTACCTAATTTCATCATCACATGAATATTATTGTGTTTGTCCCAAACAATTTTCACTTCAACATTTATTCCTATCCTACGTAAGCAAGTCTCTTCATCAAATCAAAATCATGATGTTTGCCCCAAGCAACACTTACATGTTATTCTTACCTGGCGTACCAAAGTCCATCAACAAATAAATTTCGCCGTTTTTCTCTCTAACAATATCTGCATCAAGAGTCATCCCATATAGCGTACGAAACTCCATCGTCACATACATATATACATATATATAATATATGTTTATATACATATATATATATATATATATATATATATATCCCAGTGTTTATCGCAAGTGATATCTGCACTAGGAGTGATGTCAAATTTATCGTAAGAAAATAATCTGACACCCAATCCCCGGCATCAACAAAGCCTTCACCCAAACCAAAGCTGACGCTGTGGGCCGAGTACGTCACTCACAGTCCCACGTCAACTCCTGAGAAATCAGTGGTGCTCTTTACAGCCGATTGACAGCAATTAGGTCTGTCTGTTGCTGCCAAATTACCCTATAAAAGTTTCCACTGTCGATGGGTCACGTTCCTTTGAGTTTAGAGTCCAGTCAGTATCGGAATGCTGCACAACGAGAGAAGGACAGGAGAATAAAGAGAGATAGAGTACTTCTAGCGACACCTGTTCAGCAATACTGACCATACACGCGTTCCAAGAATCTTATCTTTTTTTACTTCTTTGCGCTGAATGCATGAGACATTACCCCTTGATTGCGTTCTAAAATTAGATTCATAGCTCAGGGGTGATCTGATTACATTTGAAATAGCACGTTGATGGACGCACTCATTATTGCCATGCACTTGAGTTTGTGTGTTCACTAGAAGATTCCAATTCAATTCCAGTTATTAATGAGCTTCATTATGAGATGCATGAACCAAGTCTCGAATCATTTAAAGTTTATTTGGTTTTCTCTTGCATTTTGTTCGCCAGAATAAACTTGAACCCTAATCTTACGTAATTTTCTTCGACAGCAGAACGTTGGTTTGATGATAGTATCCAATGACAGTTTGCAGAAGAATTCATCGAATTAAAGTCTAAATTTTGTTCTAGTCGAATGCTCCTTTTATTAAAATATACTTGTCTCCGGTTCTTGCTCACCAATGCATGTTTTACGGAACTAATGTGTATGATAAGTTGTTGTGACACAAACAGCGATACAGTCATACCAACAATAAAGTAAATGACAGAGCGGGAGATCCATCAAAAAACTAACATGCAGGTGAGCTGGTGCACTGAATTTCCCGTCATTCTGCATTATTCTAGAGTGCAAAAAGTTCGAGAAAAAATGAAATGGCTGGCAACATGTGGAATAAGTGTCGTAATCAAAAATGTCGCCATGACAAGTCTTGAAAATAATTTGTTCATTAACCAGCATGGCATCCACCTGGTAGTGCAGCGTTGAGGGAGTGTTTTCAGTTTTTTGTGCTCATGTTGAAAACTTTCTTCGTAAAACCAGCGTCACACGCTAGATATTTCTGAACTACGCAATATGTGTCGGCCAGCATCTGGTGCTCAATGTTCCCAAGTGCTTTTGAAGTTCTGCAATAAAATTTTGCCTTTGTAGTACCCACTTTATTTTGAACTCCCTGTCGGGGACGCTGTTGGGAGACTGACTATGCATTTATTCCAAATAAGCGAACTAAAAAAGGCAAAACTTATACAAAACATGATAGATCATTAACAAATCTTTTGAAGAGATTTTTACGCTGTTGGTACTTTCAAATAAATTAACAAATTTCTGAACCAGTAAACAAGAAACTTGCATCATCAGCTGGTATAGAAAAATATTCAAATTTTACCGTGATGGCTTCAATATTTATAGCAAGGTTCACGCTTGAAAATTGTTAAATCTTTTTTCATAAATAAATTCATTTTTGTTGATACCAATCACTTCATGTGTAGGAGTCGATGAGGAGCATATTGATAAACACACGTAAAATAAGTTGTTATAAAACTCAGTAAATGTCAAGATCAATAACTGGTTTGCAACTAAAAATTGTTCAATTACTTTTATACTAAGAAAACCGTTCATCATTTGGCTTTGGCTTCTAATTAAACTGGCCGAGCAAGTTATACAATTTTTGTTTACAAGAACACATCCTTTGGCTGGCAAGTCTGCCATTCATTACTGATATTGGGTGAATATTTCTCTCATATATCACATTTTAATGTTAGTGATGTCAGGCATTTCACTGTTTATTTCTCTGAATTTTTAATAAGGACATGTAAATAACAACTTTTTCACTTCGTGTTTCTAATCGGTTGTTATCATCACATTACTGTCGAGGAAAAATGATAGAACAAAACAACACTAGGCTGGAAGAATACTCTAGATTCAATATTATCTGTAGAGAAACAACATTCGAAAGACGTTACTAGATAAGAACAATAAAAAAATGTTAGAGCAGTAAACTTTCAGAGAGGAATAATTCCATTCAGAAACAATATTAAAGAGGATCAATAAATGCGAGGAAAAATGTTTAACAGAAACAATACTAGAGAGGATCAGTATTAGATAAGAACTAAATGGTGAAGGAACAATCTAAAAAAACAATTCCCACGATAAACAATACTAGAAAGGCAAGACGTTAAAGAGGAATGCTAAGTTTAGCAGAGGAATGTGGGGTTGTGAGTGGCTTAAGGAAGAGTTGCATGCGCCGCCAGCGTTGCATTTTTATTAACACTCTAATTGGCCAAGGAAGTAATCAGTGGTTTCTCATTTTTTGTGTCACAGTGAGATGGAATGCCACCAGTTTTTCCACGGAAGATGGAGAATTAAAGAGCTTTACTAGACTGATAGCTTTGTGAGATATAAACAGTGGCACAGTAAAATCTATTTACATCATGCCAACTTTTTCGTTATCTAGACTGCATCTTTTCAGCTTCAATATTCAAACGCTTCATCTGCAAGACGGTCTTGCTTTCGAATACAAAGATTTGAGTTACTTTTGCGCGTAAGCACTGGTTCTAGAATTCATAGTTTAATATTGAGCTCAGCATTAAAGGAGAATGAATCTGAAAATGATGGTTCTATTGCGTTGATTATAGGAAAAAATGTGCTAGCTGTTCGCTGTACTCGACGTGCGAGTTCAGCAGAAGCCAGAGAAAAAATGTGTGAGAACATTCATATTTTGCTATTAAACTGATCAATGACTGGACGACTAGGAGGAAATCAAGCCTTTAATGAAATCACTCAAAAATAAAGTAATACTAGAAAGGCTTGATGTACAAATTCATTGATCATTTTTTCATTCTTTGAACAATTTTCGCGCGTGTGTCACCACACAGAACCACTGTGAGCAGCGCGTGTGTCACCACACAGAACTGCTGTGAGCAGCGCGTGTGTCACCACACAGAACTGCTGTGAGCAGCGCGTATGTCACCACACAGAACTGCTGTCAGATCCTGTGTTTCAAAATAACTACGTAGTCAAAAGATTCAAATTTTATATCACGTTTTAGGTCACATTCATTTTATCTACAAAACATTACACGTGCTAAAACTCAATTATTACCATAAAACCGATGAATTCAAGAGGCTAACAGAAGTACATTTAAGGCAAATGAAAAATAATTTGTCACTTTTATTTTACATTAATACATGGAACAAATAATACTTTCAAGCAGCGTCATAGGTGGAAGAATTTCAGCTCATGAATGGTTTTCCCACGTGATTTCGAGGCAAAACGTTAATAAAATTCCCCTATCATATTTTACTAGTGTTTCAAGTTGTTTGTGTAAAACGGACACAAAATTTCGAGTGATTCACATTCGATATTTTTGGTCAATGATATTACGCCTGCCAACCTTGTTGCCAAACGACATTTCGAAGTTTTATGTGGCAATTCAAAACTTATCGTTGTTAAGAAGGAGAAAGTGAAGTAAGTTTCGCTCTTTAGTTCTAGCACCCAAGGGAAATCCGGCTCATGGAAACTTTTTGATGTCCTTGTAAGAACTCGGGACGACACACACCTCCCAACTTGCTTAAATTGTGGCACCGGGGACGCTGCACCTTGAGAGCTCGTCCAAAAAATATCATCACGAAATTGTGTTCCCATCCTGAAATTCTCCTTATTTTCGCCGCCGCTTCGCATAAAGAAATGGAAAGGACCGTGTCAGCAACCACATCAAGTCGAGACTCCGTAAAGGAAGACTTAATGTTCTGCTCGTCGTAGTAAGTAACATACAAGCTAAGTTCCTTTTTTTAAATGCATTTTGCATTGAAAAAAGGAAGTTATGTTGCTGCACCCTGTAAATAAAATAGCTATGTAACACGAATTATTGCGACAATGAAGGCTTCTTGAACGAACTTGTGCATGCCGTATTGCCTTATTATAAGAATTTATCGTAGTAACTACTGACCCATGCATGAAAAAATTCCCTAATTTTTTCGGTTATTTATTTTTCTTTCATTTACCAAATGACGCTGACTTTCCATAGGAGTACACATATTGAAGACCGATGAAGCTAAATATTAAACAAAATCAAGTATTTTATAGTAATCCGGTGCCTTTATTATCCACAATACAATGCTTCCAGTACATGTATACTGTTCCAACAGAAGCCAATGCATAGCCCATGATAAACACTTTATTCTAGCTCCTTGGTGATGGTTCATTTGAAATTAATGTTTCCTATTTAATTTAGCAATCAGTGAGACAGGAATTATTTTTTCTAAATAAATAAATACACGACAGCTCTAATTACATATGTAATGTAGACAAATGGTTCTTTATCGTACTAACCCTTCCTCTATGAACTCATTATACTGAAATATTGCTGCAATAAATAACCCTGCAACTTATTGGCCCTTCCTTTACATCCGAGCAACACAGAGTTACCGTCGAAACTAGCAAATTCTAACTAAGTTATAGAATTGGACGAGATGGAGACCACGGATAAGATTAGAATTAAGATGGAGTTACAACACTGCACATACTAATGAACTTAAGGAGGCTACAAGACTACTTATATACGGTGGCTCTACGAATTTTTATTTAGAAGCTTCTAAAGTTAAATTAACGAAGAAAATTTGCAACATAGGTACCGATGCTTTGAAATTTCAGACCACCTCAGGGATGACTTCCAAGTTCTTACGCTTTTAATTTAAACCATATTAATTACTAGTATACGTCCTTCATAAATAATTATGCTGCAGATTAGATATCCTATCGAAGTTGACATATAAACACTTATGTGGTAGTTGCTTGAATAGAGTTCATGTATGTAAGACAGGCAGAAGAAGATGGATTAGAAATATGAATTAACATTAAAGCTATTTTCAAGACTAGAAAATATTACTGCTTTACTCTGTTTGAGAATACGTCAACTAGCTCAGAACTTGATTTCTAGTCAGGACTCTATGATGATTGAGTTCTGTGATGATTGAGTTTTGTGATGATTGAGTTCTGTGATGATTGAGTTTTGTGATGATTGAGTTCTGTGATGATTGAGTTCTGTGATGATTGAGTCCTATGATAATTGAGTCCTATGATGATTGAGTCCTATGATGATTAAGTTCTGTGATAATTGAACTCTATGTTGACTGAGTGCTATGATGATTTTTAAAACAAGAATTTAGGCATCATAGATTACAGGCAAAAATTTTAGAGGAAAATATTTTAGTCAATCATATTTCGAGATCAGATGTGCCAGTAAGAATTACTTGCAAGCTCTGAAGCAAAATTTGTGAGTATTTTATGAGCTGTGGATTTTCATAAGATGAGTTTTATTCCTACATTTGGTACTGATAATTCTCAAAAAACTTTCATAAAGACGTCAATGCATAGAAGCAACAAATTGAGATGACCTAAATTGAAGTTTGCATTTCAAATCTAATTCTTCAATTCCGTTTTTTGAAACAGTAACATCTGCAAATTATCATAAAGACGTGACCTATAATTGTTTTTCTTGGAAAACTTTTGAAGAATAACTATCAAGCGATGCAGATATCTAATAACTATCAAACATACACGTACCGTTCAACACACTGCATGATGTTTGTACTACTTCTCGTGAGTAATCATTCACGTTTGATTCCAATTATTGAAGAACAGGCAACAAATTTAGCTGCTGCGACTGACTTGAGAGATCTCGAGAATAATGAATTGAAAATACTTCATTATGAAGTATTATGCATGATAATGACCTTCATTCCATTGCTGAATCTGTATTTTATGAAAATTACATTTACATTGCCTCACGATATTTAAATGATGTCTATACCGAGGTTTAACCGAGTTTAACCGAGCAACGCTAGGCGGGAATTCTTGTGCAATGGTGACATCGTCCAGCCAGCAAAAGGCCTTTGAACGGCAGTGAATGCAGCGCTGACAGCTCTCATGTCACGTCAGTTAACACGATAAAATATGGTCAGATGGAGAGTCGTGGTGTGTGTTTATCTGTCACCGATCATCTGACGTTCAGGAGACTGAGTTAGACGCATAGTGTAACACCAGATTTAAAATCCCATGAGTGTGTGTATGAATATTCTGACTTCTGCTCAGCGTTCTGCATACGGTACTGCCACATGCACTTGTGTTGAGCGCTTGTGAATTAGTCTCCCTGAAAGATTTTACTTCATATCACTAGATGCATTACAGATTCAGCTTCCATTCATCAATGATCCTGAATGTTTTTAGTTTTACATTTATTTAGAGAAGTAGCGTTATCGAATAATCAATCCAAAGCCCGTAATGAAGAAACACATTTCTAACATTGCATTCTTGCTATACTTTCTCCAATTTTGCTTAACTGTGATTGGCTTTGGCAGCATCGAAGTGTTGATCCACATCATCTCTGTGTAAGGACTGCTGATGTCATTTGAGTTTGATTGATCGTTTTGGCCTCTCTGCTGTGATGATCGCTGGAAGCTGATTAGCAGTGTCATGTTCTGAACTATCAAGATTTCTGATTGTCATTTGAAGCTGATTGGCCTTCTTATGTCCTCAACTATCAGGACTTCTGATTGTCATTTGAATCTGATTGGCCTTTATGTATTGAACTATCAGGACTTCTAATTGTCATTTGAAGCTGATTGACCTTTCTATGTTCTCTACTATCAGGACTTCTGATTGTCATTTGAAGCTGATTGGCCTTTTTATGTCCTCAACTTTCAAGACTTCTGATTGTCATTTGAAGCTGATAGGCTTTCTTGACAGCTCTGCAAGCAAGCCATGTCCCACCTGTTGATCGTCGACGTCCTGTGGCTTGTTCACCAGTTTTGCATACCTGTTGTGAAACTATTGCTCCGTTGCCTCTCAGTTCGAGCTGACAGAAAGAACATTGAGGTCTGTCAGTGCAGTAGTCTTTCCTTTCTTCTGCTTTGAATAATTAGAGATCTCTTTCTTTCCCCGCGCTGAATCCTAAAACTTTGAATAAAGAGAACCGGATACTTTTCTAAGCTTCTTTCGGTCAACTTTTCTTCTCCTGTGATGTTTTTCGCACGTGGGGCTTCCATTTTTTCGGTTTTGTGGTGGTTTTTTACTGCATTTTAAGCAGTAGATGTTCAAATTGTGGAGTGTCATCTTCAAAAAATGTATATTTCTACCTCATGAAACGGTGGAAAATGATAGTGTCATGTATTAATCGTGATGTTTTAAAACGTTGTACTTAATATGATCACCAGGATGTAAAAAACAGTCATGTATATCTTATGAATGCATCACGTAAGCTTAAAACGTTTCTCGGTCACGAATCAACTTAAATAGGAACTCACTAAATTAGAATAATGGATGTAGTCATAAAAACATCCGTACAATAGCAGTAGAGTGCAGCTGCGGCTCGATACCTTCTTACTTCCGTAGGATGGTAAGAGTACAGAGGGTAACTGTATCTCTCCACTAGTCATCTGGTGTTTATCGGACTGTAAATTCAATGATCCACCCATTATTTCCCCATACATACGAGCGTAGTTAAAAGTTTCAACTAGTAATCATTTATTTCCCAGAAGGCAGATGGAAGTGGTCAAATTGCACTCGCTCTTTCTCTGCCTCTAAGGTGTCATACTATCTTTCATCTTCATTTCTGCTAGCGCTGAGCACAGTTTTGTTAATCTTCTAGCAGCTAAGTAGCTAACTTTTCGTTTCACGGATTAGCAGTTCTGCTAATTTTAGAAGCTCTTAGCGAACCAATTAGCTTCTGTAAACTTTAAGCTCGCTATTAAATTTATTTAAGGGGCTTACATTTATGAAGTGTAACCAGCACCATGTCGAGCTGATGAAAAAGGCACACCTTGATCATCATCAGGTCTTGGCATGATTTTTGCTCTATTCTATGTGTATTTTATTTTTTTATTGTGCAATAAATATAGTGCATGTTGACTGAAAAATAAATGTTTAATTTTATTTGTTCATTTAATAAATTTACCCGCAGTACCTCGATCGTGTTACCTTAGCCAACGATACCTTTTGGGAAAGCTCTATGCATAAGCCATAAGATAAAAATTGCAGCTTCTGAGCCTGTTTATAAGGTCTTTAAAGGTAGAAAATGTTAATTTCAGATGATAAAAACTAACAGTCATCAATTAGCGTTCGTTTTGGCTAACTTTTTTATTCATTCAGTGGCTTAGGGCATGCAAAACCAGTTTTGTGTGTTAGCGTAACGTAGTTGGGAAGACTAACTTGCTAATCAACTGTGCTCAACACTAGTACCTGAGATCTATGATCATACAACATATTGTTGGCAATTTCACCTAGACGAATGAATATATTTCGTAAATTTCATCGAGTACTTAACTCGTGTGACACATTTCCTACTATTCTTTAAATTTCATACACGTTTTAACTTTCCTTGATTCTGATGTGCTTGTAAGTCTTCCATTTTGTCCCAATTCTCTTTTCCTCGAGTTTCTAGGGACCATCTTGCCTTCCAGCAAGCATGACCTCTAACCACTAAACTTCTGTATTATCTTCCCTCGTTCCTCACAATCGCTCATATTCCTAATTTTGTGTCGATTTTTGACAACCAAAGGAGTAAAAACTTTCAACTCCAGAGATAATTCACGCATGAAACTAGAGCTAATTTTTTTTAACCGAAAGTTAGCGCCCAGTCGAACTTTTATGAAAAGACTTAGCCATTTTTCCATAAAGAGTTCTCCCTGTTTGATGTTAGTTTTAGATCATCTAAGAGAGCCGTTTGTTATATCCTTTAAGACGCCATTGCTACAAGAACTCTTTTATGATCTTCATGGCCTGAATTTTGACCTCAGCTCTCATCTTTGAGACGAGTATGGATCAAAGTTACCACTGTAACGCTTCGTTTACAAGTCCACTTTTAGAAGACTAAATTCAGGTTCAAGTATTCAGCTGAAAAATCATAACTTCTCTTATTTCAAGGATATATGTACTGTAATTTTGAATTAAATCATGAATTTCAGTGGCGGAAGTCATACTGGGCAACTTAAGAGGCAGTGTCTCAGATGCTATGACGTGCGAAAAACTTTTCCGAGCAATGGTAGACTGGATTGTACAGAATCGTCGAGTTGAATCCAAGGAGTTAAAATTGTCTGCTTGGAGTTGTGAAGTCAGAGTTGTGGAGTCAGAGTCGTGGAGTCAGAGTTGTGGAGTCAGAGTCGTGGAGTCAGAGTCGTGGAGTCAGAGTTGTAGAGTCAGAGTCGTGGAGTCAGAGTCGTGAAGTCGGCGTCGTGGAGTCAGAGTCGTGGAGTCGGCGTCGTGGAGTCAGAGTCGTGGAGTCGGAGTCGCGGAGTCGGATTAGTAGAGTCAGAGTTGTAGAGTCAGAGTCTGTGGAGTTGGCTAAATTTATTCTCTCAGATTGAAGGGTTTCTAGAAAAAACTTAATTGCAACTTTCTTTTATTGGATCACTTTTCAATTGAACAACCACAATCAAAGTCTGGCGTTACAGATTCAGGGAAGTTTGATTCAGAAGTTCAATGAATGTAGTGTGTTGTTTGGTTTGCTTCTTCTTCATTCATTCGATATCATAGCAGCAGTTACAGTTGTGAGAATAGTTGCAATAACAACAGCAAAATAGAGCACATAGAACATCAACAAGAACAGGGGGAACAACAGCACAAACAGTAACAAAAACAGCAGAAAAAAAGTGGCAAAAAACAGCTGCAGGAACAACAGCTACGGCAGTTATAAGGACAACAGCAACGACTGTAACATTGGTAACAAGTACAGTTACAAAAACAGTGGCAAGACGAGAAAAACATGAAAGCAGAAAGCTAAAGAAGTTTACTATTTACCTGAAAACATCCTGGCATCACGACAGCTCACATGCATTGAAGCGATGATGCAGAAGTAAGAGCTTTTCATGCTTTGCTCTGAAGCAGTTTACGCTCTGGAACAGTTTACGCTCTGGAGCAGTTTACCAGACCACGGTCTGGAGCAGTTTACCAGACCACGGTCTGGAGCAGTTTACGCTCTGGAGCAGTTTACCAGACCACGGTCTGGAGCAGTTTACGCTCTGGAACAGTTTACGCTCTGGAGCAGTTTACCAGACCACGGTCTGGAGCAGTTTACCAGACCACGGTCTGGAGCAGTTTACCAGACCACGCTCTGGAACAGTTTACGCTCTGGAGCAGTTTACCAGACCACGGTCTGGAGCAGTTTACCAGACCACGGTCTGAAGCAGTTTACCAGACCACGCTCTGGAGCAATTTACGCTCTGGAGCAGTTTACCAGACCATGCACTGGAGCAGTTTACCAGACCACGCACTGGAGCAGTTTACCAGACCACGCTCTGGAGCAATTTACGGCATTAGTTAATTGCTTCGTGGTTCTGAATTACGGCATTATTCGAGTAACGAGAGATTTAAACTCGGTCCAGTAGCAATATTTTCTTCCTCTTATGCCCAGTAATTAGAAATGCACTCCGTAATTGTCTATTTATGTGTTCCATTATTTGTTTCTAATATTCATCACGTCGAAGCGTCATCTAATCTGACATCATTGTTCTAGGGAAAGAGAAACTCATTAGAGAAAAGCAGGGCAAAAATCTTCATTGTGAGAGAAAATTTAGCTTCAAATAAAGCTGCATAAGTGGCATCATTTGCAGAACACGAACCTCATAAGAAAAGATTTACTTTTATGTATATACTTTGTATATTTATTATTCGTCACGTATTTTCCTGCGCAATCATATAATACAGCTTTAACCTGAACCTCATTGCTTTTTTAGGAGTTTCATTACAACAGATGTCGATTTTTTCGTCTTAGTCATAGAATGACTTTAGAGCAAACTATCAATTATGACGGTGCTAAATTTCATTTGTTTATTCCATTGTAAAGTCTCCATTCTATTTCATTCCATTTATTTGAGAGCATACGTTCATTATTTTATTCTCATTAAAAACAACATTTCAGTTAAATACTGCAAACTGCTGAAACTAAATCTATCATTAGATTTAAATGCCAAATAATTTCCATTCGCTAATTTTTGACGGATTTTCTTCTCTATTTTGTCTTTCAGGTCGACGTTGTCGGGAAAAAACTCACTTCACAATATATTTAGTTCCATCACTTACATTTAACTTTTCATGGAGGCGACGCTAGCTAATCTCCGCCCCTGGCGGTGCAAAATTGTACCGAAAATTCTCCCCACAACAGAGTTGAAAAATTGCTACTTTGTATCTAAGCCTCAAAGGTCAAAAACTCCAAAAGCGCTGGATGGACTCAAAATTCAGCGCAGATGAAGCACTAAAGCGCCTTCCAGACAACACTTTAGCCCAGACCCGCCACTTGGCCGGAGCCTCAATCTCATTCAGCCTCATCTTTGTGACATTTTTGAGAACAGTTCTCCGTTAACCGGCCGCGAGGTTTTCTTGGCGGCCACGGCAAAATGATTTGAAGAGAAGCAAGGGCCAGCCTGCTTCAGAAATTTACCAGAATTTTGTCCTCGTTTTGCGTCAATTTGAACTGTTTTATGTAAACCTCCGTTGGGAAAGATGGCGTGCATTTAAGTGGAATAAATATTAAAAACTATAAAATAACTCTCAGTTTCTATGAGTGCTTTTGAAAAACCACAAAGATTAGAAATAAAATCAATTTATTTGGTTAACAAGTTTAGACATCGAAACTTGAAATTTAGTAGTCCCTTGATTCCTTGAAAATACTGAAAACAGTCGCCGACCTTCCTTTTGATGTGACATTCCTCTGAATTCTGCTGATAATTGGAATTTATTGAGTCACTGTATTTTATGAAAAATATTTAAAAAAATCGAATTCTTTTCGTCAGGAAATTTGATAAAAGATACAATTGATTGCAATTTAATTTTTGTCACGGATACAAAAAGGATTTTGTGTATTTTAATTTGACATAATTTTGTACAAATTGTTCAGTAGAAATAAAATTTACTGTAAGGTGGATGAAGTTTAAAATGAAATTTAAGTACATATTAACTGATGAATAAATGTCCATGTTATGTTATCATAGTTATCAGTTATTCTCACATTTTCCCTGCATTGCGTTACCTTAGATAATTACATAATTTTGCTTTGATCCTAACCACATTTATTTATATGAAGCTATTAATTCACTGCAGTTGTGAAAAAAAATTTGTAGTATCAATTTACTACAGATTTAAGTCTCCTTGTATTACACCTAAGTAGTGAAGGAAATTGACACCACTATTTCTAATCAACTTTATTTTATGCACTTGCGTAAAAATGTAGCGAAATACACGCACTACTATGCGGCCCAAACATAAAACGTGCCGAATTCGATACAGAGTTTGAAGCTAAAATTATCTCTAGATGACGACATCTGATGCCTTCTTGTGCCGACCTTTAGAATCTGCTTTATGGTCACCCAAAGCTCCTCAGGCCTGCTTAAAAACCGACGGTCTTTCCAAACAATACCAGGGCTTCTAAGAACGAGCCCTGAAGAAAATGAAAGAAGAAGATATAAGGAGTCGTCGTCTGTGTTTGTCGGCCACATTCGTCAAGGCACAGTTCAATATTCTTGACGTCCTCCTGAGTATTCATCGCACATCATTACAGCGGTTCTCAGGAATGAAAATGTGAAGGAACCACAGTGCATCGACTGTTGCGTGGAGCATGCCATGTGTGGGGCATATGGGCGATAAGGTGCAGCAGTCTCGGAATTGATGGGACTGAATGCCATCATTAGTGTTTCGGGGTGTGGTGAAGCGATACTACCGCAGCTATTGTGTGTAAAAACTTTATAAAATATAATGGAATCAGAACTGATGGACGAAGTACGTGACATTTATACGTACGGTGGTTCAAACTATGAGAGTATTACACGCACTTATGTGTAAAGGAAGTCATACCTAAGGTTTCGGGTAGCGAGGGGGAGCAAAACATACAAAAAATTATTTACTAGGAAGTTAGATGAGCTTCTTACGAGCAAAAGGATGTACTGACGAGCTAGTGTGGCTTAAGGATCTTGGAGATTTGAGCCGCTAAATTCTTTTCAAACTCCATGGGGGATGCAAAATAATGTTTCTCTATTCATATAGGATATAACAATTTATAAACAACATTGCATGTATACTATTTTACCATTATTTAAGGAAAACGTTAGCAAAGTGCCGTTTACCGGGCAACAATGATAATAATAGTACAACACAATATAAATCAGATTTAAAGCCTTTCATGTACCTAGACAACACTTTGCCAGGCACTCATCAGCGTCAGCTCTATTTTCTAAGCCTGTTTAATGGAAACTGTGAAGCGTTAAATACGAGTATGTATGTGCTCAGAAGTGCAGTTCAATGGATGGTTCGAATGTTACCTCACTTATTCTGTACGTGGATGTGATCTTAGTTATTGAAGCAGCTCCGTATGCAGTTGGATAGACTGGCACTGGCCATCACACCATTGAATCATGCTAAATGTTTTTGAAAAAGTAATTACAAGAATCAAAATACAGATAGAAGAGTTTTACTTAGAGCCAGACTGTATACCTTAATGATATTTTAATTGAGCTTTTGAATAACAGCATATATAACCTAGATTGTCGAAAACGCCGTTAAAAGCCTGGCGGTCTGACTCCGAATCTAACTTTTAAATACTGAAAAAATAAGTTATATTTAGTACTGAATATGGTTCAAAAACTGTTTGATGTACTGGTTCATGCAAAATATGTAGAAACACATGCATTCCTTAGCTATTATTTTAAAATGGAGGTTTCTCAGAAAAATTATGGTAACAAACCGAAACGAAGATTTAAGAGTAAACATAGAAAATATTTTTGCAGTATTTTAATTCCAGAATTAAATAACTGTGCAGAAATTAAAGGATTTTCCGGGAAATTTCTATGAATTAATAAGATTAGAATGCAAAGTATGATTCGAGGAACTTTAAAATGTATTGATAATACTAAAAACTTGAACGAATGAAATTGTTGTTTGTAAAATTATGCAACTTTCCCTGAAAAATCTCATCTAAAGTTGCAGATAAGAAAGCTTACGTACGAATTAAATTGACACTCGGTTCACTGAATTTAAATGTAATGATGGAGACACAGGAAGAAAATGTAGTCACGCTATGCATTACACGTCGCATTGTCTACAGCAAAAGTTACCGCGAGACTTGCGACAAATCATTCTACAGGAACTTAAAATGTCACAAAAGCTTAGTAATCGCAACGTCATGACTTGCTGTTGGGTTTAATAATGAATTCAAAGAAATACTTGCTAAAAATTTATTGGGACGATGAAATTCAGGGGTAATCTATCCAACACTGAACTGTGACTGAGTCTGGTGGAGAAGATGAGGAAGAGATGCATCATATCAGCTGTGATCCGAACTGTACAGTAAGAAATGAATTTAGTACCTATATTGAAATTCCGAGGAAGTTGGGATTATGAAAAAAGTACGCTAATTGTCAGTAAACAAAAAACTATCCAAATAAGCACTTTATAGCAATTCATTTGTGATTATATCTTAGACATCTACCTTGCTGCATTCGCTTGATACCCCACGATGTTTACATACGTATCGTAAAATATGGCTTTCAAGTACGTTATTTCTTCTAGAAAACTGATGACATTTAGATACTCATTGTTGACGAAAGAAACAGAAAATAAAACGCACTAAAGCACCGCACTCTAAAGTAAGCCAGAGATTCGGAGATAAGCTTCTTCTCTTAAGCAACTTTGTGTCATAGCAGGCTAATGACTTGGGGCTCAGCGTTGAACGAACGCACGAACGTAAACATGGCATAATGAACGTTGCTTTCTTAGGAATATTATAAACACAAGAATATTGATGATTGGAGAATATAGACAATGCCTCCAAATGAATCAATGCCTGTTCTGCTTCCTCTACATCCATGCAACACTATCACACATAGGAAGGTGATAGTGGACGAGTGGAGGACTACCATAGTAAGATTGAGTGATGTGTAGTTTAAAGTATAGTAAAGAATATAATATAGAATAGAATAAAATGAGGCGACAGGAACGAGCCTTTTGGCCCATTCTTGGGTCGGTACCCAAGTCCCATGCCGTAATTCTAGCCGCTGATGGTCAATCACAAACAGGCCACGGCGGCAGCGACTCTCGAACCCGGGTCTTCCCGCATCGCAAGCGGGTTCGCTCACCACTCGACCAAGCTGGTGGTGGCGGTAGAAAAGAGTATTTATGACATTGTGTACAGCATGATATAGGCAGTCTTTGTGCAATTTATATCGCGTGGTAGAGGTAGGGTTTGTGCAGTTGGTATTGTATGGTGGAAGCACTCAGTGTGCATTTTGTATTGCATGGTGGAAGCACTCATTGTGCAATTTGTATCGCATGGTAGAGGCAATTATTGTGCTGTTTGTATTGCATGGTGGAAGCACTCATTGTGCAGTTTGTTTTGCATGGTAGAGGCAGCTATTGCACTTTAGAGGCAACTCTTGAGGCGATCTAAATTGAAAGGTGGCGTCATGAATATTTATTGCCCTTCAATAGAAGAAGAATAAAACACAAATTTTTATATCCCCACTCGTAGTTTGCAAATCTCATCTAATTACGGCCGAGTTTATTCCGTGCCTGATCAATGATAATGTCAGGAAATAATCAAATTCATTTCTGCACCCTCGTGAACAATACGATAAAAGTGACTAAAAATACCTTCATTTCTTCAGAATTCAACGAATTTTTGATTAGATATCTCTCTTACCGCCAATTAATCTGTCACCCTCGACGCTGTAGAGGTTAACAACAGCCCTCTCATTGGGAGGCAATTATTCGTCTAATTGAACACTTCACTCATCGAAGGCTTTCCAATCACTGATTTTGTATTCTGTGCACTGCATTCCTGGTTCTCAACAATTGTTAAGTTTTGCAGAACTGGTAATTCAAAAGCCTAGGATATGCAATACGATATCACCAAATAGAAAATATCACTGCTGCTAAAAAAACACATAGAGAATTGAGATAAAAATTCAGGTGCAGTTGTTATCTCGCGACACATAACACAATGTTAGCTGTGTATCACTCAACGTTAACTGTGTATCCCTCAACTTCAACTGTGTATTCCTGAACTTCAACTGTGTATCCCTCAACGTCAATTGTGCATCCCTCAACTTCAACTGTGTATCCCTCAACTTCAACTGTGTATTCCTCAACTTCAACTGTGTATCCCTCAACGTCAACTGTGTATCCCTCAACGTCAACTGTGTATCCCTCAACTTCAACTGTGTATCCCTCAACGTCAACTGTGTATCCCTCAACGTCAACTGTGTATCCCTCAACTTCAACTGTGTATCCCTCAAACATCAGCCGATTATCTCACAATAAATACTTTTATTATCACACCAAATTGGTGGGGCAATGGACAAAAGACAATTATAACCGTTCATTTTATAAATGAAGTTCCACGGCAGTACCTGGAAATTCGACCGTCCCCTGCTCAAATTATCAAGCCAGTAATATTGTTTCGGATTGAAAAAAGTTCTATGCCATGAGTCTTGAAACTAAAGAATTCACATTATCAATAGAGATCAGTGGAACTGTACATTTGGTTGTCTCACGCATCGTTGGCATTACGAATGGCATAAATATCAAAGACTCTCAACCACATAAGACCATATGAGACAGAAGGTGATGTGTCCAGCCATTGCTCCTCCAGTGTCGCCTGACATGGGCACATTTTCGCGGTGCAAAGGGACATTACGACGCTTTCTGCATTATTGCATTGGGAATCCTGGCATCAGCTATTCTGCTCATTATATGGTCATTTTTACGCTATTGTACATGACCTTCGCTAGAAAAAATAGCCTGAAACCTGATTATCATGCAGTGTTATTTTATACATAATCAATCTGGAAAAAATATTCGATGTTTCAAAAGAGAATAAAACAGCTCACTGAAGTCAGATTTATCTCTCTCTTGTCACGTATTTTTTGTTGTTTTTCTTTGAAGATATTTAAGTATAATACCTGGTTGTACAATATTCAGGTTTAGTCCCTATGCTTTTAAATATTAATTGAACTGCATACTCAAAACATATCCCTTAGAAAAACCATTCCTTCCCCTTACTTTGGGATTGATTGGTGTTACGTAAATAGAGAAAAATCATGATTATTTACATCATTTACGAGGTTGAATGAAAACAACTTCTTTTTCCTGAACTTCTGCTCACACCTCCTACTCGACGCTTGTACACACACAGAGAGTTCGGTGTCATGAAAAGGCGCTGCCGGCTCTGCTAGTGCATATCATTCAGTTGGAAGCGACAAGTTTCTCGTTGCTAACATGCGCCTTTGAGTTTCGTTTTCAAAAATATCAAGAGAGTTTAGGTAAGCTCACTTCCTTTACTTTGTGTATACTAGAGAAATGTACTGTAAATTTTATGAATGTTTTGTGTTTGTGACAGGACTGAGGAGCATGTGACAGAACCTCTGAGTTTGTGACAGTAATCAGGGAGTTGAGACAATGCTGGTGACCATCGTACAAAGGGTTTATTGTAAAACACAGGGGCGTGGGACAGAACTTGTGACATAATCCCTGGTTTTGCTACACTATACTCCTTTCCGAGTCACGTCGAATTATAAAACGACCACAATTTTCTTGAATTCATTGAATCGGCTCAAGAATTATTAGGAAATAGTCCTGACGAATAAATCATAGTTACAATCGCGAAGACCACAGACGGTCGAGTTCTGTCCAATCTGTATTTCTACATTAGAAATATATTAGCAGTTTGGCCTAACAAATGCCCCTTCGAGTGTTGTACGTCTTGAAAATATTCATGCACGTTATATTATACGTCATGCAAGGCTCAAAATGCAGCACCTGGACGCTCCGCACAAGAACGTGCCATAGCAATTCCTCCTAATTTTTTGTTCCCGTGATCGCGTTCTCCGACTGGCTGGAGAAACGTCAACTGCACGCTTTTCACAAAGTGTCAGACGAACGCGTAGACTGGGAAAATTTATCTCTATGACGTAGATTGAGGAAATTTATGTCGGTAACTTGGAGTAAAATAGTTTGTATCCATAATTTAGACTTAAGAATGAATCTCCCAACCGTGGCTTGAACTGTGGGAATTAATCGTTATGCTGTCACTTGAAGTGATGGAATTGATCCTCGTGCTGCGAATTGGGACTTTCAGAATTGTTCTTCACTATTGAAAATATGAGAACTTTTCTCCTTTAGTCGTGATTTATAATTATTTGTTTTACTTATAGGTACTACCCATTTTATTCGAGAGGTGGAAAAATATATATTGTTTACATGTTATGTCGGTGTATAGTCAAAGCATAAAATAAGAAAAACATGATATTTGAAGAAAAAAATAAAAAAATTTTTTGAGTTTTTGCATGTGCCCAAAGAAACTGAATTGATGACAGGAGCTGATTGTTTCGATACATAGTTTCCCATTAAATGAAGAAATTACGTCTCGCTCAGATTGTTTTGAATCGTGAATCGTATTTTGCATTGTTTACTTTCCCCACATGTACCATCACCTGATAAAAAATAGATCACAGGGAAAAGCTCAAGGGAACTTTCTGACAAAGGCAAGTCCGATTGAAAAAACAATCAGTATACAAGAAAACTTTGGACGAAGAAGTGTGAGAAGTTGCTCCATCTTGTTGAAACCTATCATCGGCATAAGTTTGTCTTGTTCCTCTGTATTCAGCATTTCAATGTCTGATCTCAGAAGAATATTTCAAATAAATCTGTTAATACAAAGTGAATCCATATTCCAGGAACTACCGTGTATAGCATTACAGTAATTAAACCATAATAGTTTCTAGAACTAAAGTTAAGGATGGTAAATGAGCATTTACTGTATAGCATAAGAATATAAACCACAAAATTAATGAACTTAATACTTAATAATTGATGCATAATAATGATAACTCACCATACTCCTGCAAAAATATTTTAACTACACAATAAACAAATAATTATCGGGAAAACTCGATGAGCACGCACTCCATGAAAAGAAAAAATACAATATCTCAACGTCACATTCATTTTTATAAGTACACTTATTGTCGACACTTGGCATATTTGTCGCATTTATTCAGCCAAACAGCCGTAAAAAGAAAATTCTTCCTGAAAAAACGATGGTGTGCACCAAAGGGAACGTGTTGTACTATTAAAGTAATGCACTTTGGATGAAGAAAGATGGTAAAAGATGCAAGATATTCTGTGTTGATAGAAAGCCTTCACAAAAGAGTTGCTTTGGAAGAAAAACATCAAATGCATAATTCCTTGGTGGCTTGTGGATGATTGCTGTGCCAGATAAAAAACATTTGTTGCTAAACTCATTGTTCAGAAATCGACCGACCTGTAATTAGTTTGTATGCGCAGTTATATGGACGGAAATGTTCAAAAGACTGATAAACACAAAGCAGAGCCCGCCTCTAAGGCGTACCTGTGAGTGATTTTGATCCAATAATTTGATTTAATAAAATGCCTACATCTTATTCAGCATTTGAATTTCCATCATTTGTAAGGGGACGTATTCTCTTGAGGAAACATTTTTCAAACATTTCCGGAACAACATGAAATAGTGAGTAGCTGACAGGAAATTGAATTATTCCATTCTTTTCTTTAAGAAGTGTCCATCTGTAGGGTTTAGATTCAAACGCTGCGTTATTTCATCACGTAACAAATTTATGTCTGAACAACTTTGAGACAACGTGTTCTATCTCTTGTGTTGCTACAATCATTTCATGTCTAAATAGGATCTAAAATCCTGTTCCCGTACTTCCATTTATCTCTGTCCCTCCATCATATTGTATATTCATTCTCCATTTGAATTCTGCACCACTCGCAAATTATTTAGCTAGACAAACCTGAAACATTTCTCAGAAAATAGACTCGTCGAGTCTCCTGATGACGCAATGTTTGCACAAAACCCTAGTTTGTGATGTTGTTAATCACACCAAAATTATGTCTTTCGATGCCCTAAAGTCTTGCTTGAATTAAAAGCATTCACGTCCAAAAACTCACCTAATTTGTTAAGAACAATAATCATTAGTTTTGTACTCTTCAACAGGGAATTGAAAACTTCAACTGATTTTATGTCCGTTCATAACAGTAGCATCTGCATTAAAAATGTATCAATTTTCAGCCCTAATCTTTGTTTGAAACATCATCACTCATATCCCGTTCAATTAAAATTTACGATTGTTTCCTATTATAATAAGTGACATGTTCTAGCGAAACGCCATCTTCAGCTTCTATCACCTAGTAAACTACATACATGAAACGCATCTTAAGAGTACTTTACTCTTTTTCTTGAGCTAGAAATGCATCCTGAAACTTTCAGAGTTTTAGTTCATAGTTTGAATAGTGTTCACTTTCTACGAACACAAATACACGTCAAAATAAAAACTTTAATGAATGAATAACGAGCGGATTGTTTATAATTAAATATAGACCGTCGCTAATTATTAAAACTCATTTTCTGTTCCAGCTGACAAAGAGAAATTGCGATGTTGCACGATGGCTTTTCCTGTATGTAGTAAATTCCATTAAACAAAATGATAAACTCTGAAATTTCAGTTTTAGTAAATAATTCCCTATAATGAGACACTGTAAGATTACGCTGTCTGTGCTCTAAAATATTTTTGCTTTCTCTTCACATCATCTTCATACAGGCCTCACCACTAACTGCTGGGCCTTACTTACATTTTGAATGTGCATCTGTGTTATGTATGTACGTTATAACGTTAACGCAGACGCCTTGTATGGAAATGAAGCAAAATGTCAGACAATCCTAGGCAGTCTAGCGGTTGACATGTTAAGACAAAATTAGTCAAAGGAACGTGCAATGTTGGTTAAAGGAACGTGCAATGTATGTGTACAGACAACTATGTATACTGCAACCAACTATCGAACCGAGGAGGTACCTATATAGGCAAATACAGCGCTCGTGTCATGTTCTTCAAAAGTTGCACCAGAATTCCTAGCTCCAACTAAAACTTGTACATTCGTAGGTCCGTGCATTTGTACTTCCAGACAGAGGCCTGTACTCTGCACGCTGAGTACTTGTACTTTTATCAACAGAGGCTTATAGCTGCATGCTGAAGTTCATGCATTCAAACACAGGCTTACATACGCACATGCAGTATACGTGTGATTTCCTACAGCAGTCCATGATTTCCTGCATACTGCGTACTTTTGCTTCAAACAACATCCCTGTACACCAGCAGGCCGTGCATCATTCTTTCATGTATATACCAGCACACTCCTCTGCACCGTCTGCATGATTAAACACCGCTAAGTAGCACTTATTTTAAATTAATATTTAAATTAAAAAAGTTATGAGCACAAAGCAGTTGTTCCACATCGCATCATCTACTGATAAGGTTGTCAGCTTTAAATGCTACAGTACAATGCTGTAAAACTTCATTTCCCTGTATTGGCATTACAGTGTAATTTGCTCTTGTTCATGAACCCTTTGCATCTTTGTTACTTTGTTAATTAAAGCAGCGTTTCAAAATATTTTCGGAGGTCTGAGTATGGAGTATTTGCTGTCTTCCGAGGAATTTTTAATATCGCTGAGGCAGCGATTTCAGGCTGAGAAATCAATTCTTGTGCTCACATTCTCTCGTTATTAAAAATGTATTCTAGTCAATAGCTCTTAATCTGAGCATAGATGAAGGGCTTATTCATTTCAAGACAGGTAATATGAAATTATTTCCCTTGAGGTGGTATTAATGAACTAATCTTCTCTCTCGTCTTCTTCCTTCTACCCTGTCGGCAGAACAGAAAAATAGTGCTGTTTTTTAGCGTGCATCTAACTTTTCTTGCGAATTCATATACAATATTCAAGTATTTAGGTGCCCACCAGCATTTGTGAAATATAGAGACCAATTAAGGAATGCAATCATTGACATCCCTTGGTGTCTCTGTCGTCGATGCTTCTCCAAATTTATTCGACACCCATTGTCTTAGAACTGAGGAGAAGTTCAGTTTACCTGTAAATTATCATCGTGGTAATTCCTTGGTTTTTGATTCTGTTACTTAATTTTATATGAGTCAGCGCCCCAGGGAAATAATTTTTAGAACACACGACGTTCTGTTTAAATAACGTTATAACAAGCCACGTACTTGTGCGTTGGTCTCGTTTAGTACTGAAATTGAGCTGTGAAATCGTGCCACAATATGGAAAAACAATGGCGACGCAGGAAACAAAATTCGAGAATAACTACTAAATTTTCACGTCCTCTTGCCATGGAAGCATCAAATAACCTGATGCACTGCAGGATATCACATTTGGACAAGGGAGCATTGCTAAACGTTTGCATTTTGTGATGTATCGGGAAATATCGCCTTGATCACGCCTGCAACTCGGTTGGTGTTGCCCCTGGAAACGCTTAGGGAGTCTCGTTGCTTGTCGAGCCTCGGAAATGGATCACCACAGCTCGGTGTGCTGGATCCAGGTGTTTTATCCAGACACAAAGACGATCTTCCGACAATAACTGAATTACCTTAAGCGAGACTCGGGCCTAAATAACTCCTTCGGAAATTGGATCTCCACAGTGCCGAGTTAGGGCTCCGCGGAATGAGCGGCTTCCTTTTTCCGAATTTCGTGGAAGAATTGGTTTGTTATTGAGTTATTCATTAGAATTGAATATGGCATATTACTCATTTTCATTCATAATTTAATTGAAATAAATTGGTTTGGGTTCCTGAATGGTTATGCTGAATATTCACTCTCATATACACTAATTTTTTCACCTAATTCAAGAGACAATACTAGCTCCGACGTGCTCAATGAAAATTAAAGAACTTAGGCAGGAACCTGCGTCTATTGTAAATGTTGAATATGAGTTGAATTCAAGTGCTAGTGGGAAAATGAATGATAATACAGACCAACTAAAAACAATTCTGGGAATAGTTCTTTAACATCATTCGCCAAATCTTACTAATTTATGAACTCTAGTGTCTGTGAGATACAATAAGTTAAAACATTTACTATTACCGATTAAGAGAAATTGATACATTTGAATTAAATTTGCCATCAACAATAAAAATGCATTTTGAATTGCTATAATGACAGTTACATTCTAAAAGTTCTACATTGATGGATGAATAACTGGCAGGTGGTTTGGTGTGAAGAGAATCTTGTGGTAACTTCATAATATCAGTTTCTTTTGGCTTGCTTCTTGTAAGTGAATTCCGGAACAGCCCTACACACAGACCAATAATAATCAGAGAGCATAGCTTCATTCCAACAGACCTGATATCTTTGCTCCTTTGCAGAAATGTCTTAATGGAGTTTTTTATGTGTTCATCAGTGACAGTTCCACAACTACATAGAAGGTATAAAGTCTAGGTGGAGGTGGAGAAAATGGATTTTAGAGGACATGTTGCATCAGACTTGATGATATTTTTACAGAAGAAGTGCCACCAGCTGAGTGTAGTTATTTATCATCTCTTTTATTGCTGAAGAATCCACGTATAACTCCTTCTAAGGCCTCTGAAGCTTCCTTTTCTTTCCCCTTCAAAACTAGAACACACGCAAGATCCTTTACCAGGATCCTTTGTCTTATGTTATTCAGTATATATTTTCAATTTCTTCTCACATCATTGAATTTCATTCTTAATTTTCATTAATCATTTCTGGACCACGGCATATGTTTCACCTCGGCTCCGTAGAATATCCCCTCGTACTCTATAAACTTAGCATTATTTTTGTATGAGCAAGCTTAGGCTTTCAGCGGCTTAGGAAAATAATTTGATGCTTTAATGCAACATTACCTCGTACCCAATAAAATTAGCATTATTTTTCTATCAATACGTGCAGGATTCAAGTGCTTTAGGAAAATAATAAGATGCTCTATTGCAATATTACCTCGTACCCAATAAAATTAGCATTATTTTTGTATCAATACGCAAAGGCTTCAAGCGCTTTAGGAAAATAATAAGACACCCTATTGCAATGTATGCAACTACGCACACACGCATAATGTCTGATAAAGAAATATAGAAGCGTAGTTTTAAATGTGAGTTCAATTTTTTTTCAGACCCTAACGTGATATTAGTAGCAATAAAGTCATAAGTGGATGTTAATTCAGAGTGATTTCCCCTTGAAGAGCAATGAAAAACTGCTTTGGTAATACTATAAAATTAGTATGAATGAGCAGGACACCGATAATTATATTTGAGACATCTTGAAACGAAATGTGAGCCGATCAGTGGTTTACAAGACCATCAAGGGTCTAAAAAGTTGGAAGAAACTGATAGCTGTAGCCCCCAAGCTAGAAATATTCCACCGCATTGTGAAAGAGGATTTTAAAACAGGTAAAAAATGTCAGAGAAAGACTGCAACAAACTCTTAAGAAAAATTCTAGTAAACTGACAACCAAAACTAATCATGGCTTTCGAACTAGAAGAGTACTTGCAAAAGGCATGAAAATGTCAGCATTAGAAAAGTGTGAAAGAGTTCTTCTTTTTTAAAAATGAAAAAAACTCTGACAAGGCCTAAGACATTCCTGAATCTCCTCTCTAAAAGCATGCAGTCACCCGTCTTATAGAGAGATAAGAAACTCTCTGTTGAGATTATTCCCAATATTTAAACTGACTAGCCTTGATATTTGAGATGGAATTGCAAAACCCCCTAAAATTCGATTTGTAGCCTTCATTTGTTTGTATCGAGAAAAAAACTATTCCTTGGGCTTATTCCGAGCTGGAAACTTGGATGTCACTTTACGACAAACGGTGCTTCTGATTGCCGTCTTTATGAGTTCTATGGCAAAATTTCAAGGCTTTCTGATCCAAGGAATTGTAGTTTCTGAGTCCTGTCACTATAAATTCAAAGAGCTTTGTAATTGCTTCAGTTTTAGATAGGTTTATTATCGGTCTTATCCGAATTTAACTTTATTGAAGCGTTCCTTAGTCAAATGTCGGTTTTGTATTACACAGCCATTCATGCATCACATTGTCACTTAGCTATTCATAAACTTTGTTGCCATACTTCACCGGAGGAAGAAATTTTCAAAAATAGCCTTATAATTGTTATTTTGATTTATCTTTTTGCGATTAAACATACATAGGAAAGACCTATTTTTGTTATGCTTCGTTGCTAATTTTTAGTTAAAAGAAGGCAAAGTAGACACAAGCTCTGACTGAGAGTGGCAAGTAAGTAGAAAGTAATAGGTTGTTGTAAAAAATTGTTAAATAATTATCTTTTTTACAAACGCTGAAGCTTCAGGATTTTCATGAAATACCTAACTTGTCGGGAGAAATATTCCTAAAAATATGTCGACGCTTTGTGCAACAAAGCACCTCATAACGATCCTTTGCTTGTTGACGACGCACAAATGAAGGGTGGAAAGCACTAGTGGACTACTTGCATTTTTTCCCACAGGAGAAAATGCAAGTTGTCCACTAGTGCTGTCCACCCTTCATATAGTAAACTACTGGATCGTAATCGCCTCTGTCTGCGCTGTGTTAGCGACAGCACGGGAGTGGACTACTTGCATTTTTTCCCGTGGAAAATATATTATATTTACCATGGGAAAAAATGCAAGTAGTCCACTAGTGCTTTCCACCCTTCAAATGAGGAAGGCAAACACAACTGCGTTGCTGTTGTGACAACAAAACGTGTAGCAATTTAAAATGAAATTGTACACTAGGCCCTAACGATATTTTCATCAATGACATTTCTCTGATTTCGATCCATGCGGAAATGATGCTCGGTGTTCTTACTGCGAGCTCAGTATATAAGCTGACCTTTGTTTCAGAAATTAATTAGTGTGTGAATGATAATATTTTCTAATGTAAATATAAATTGATTAAAATATAATGTTATTTTTAAAATTAAATCCTGTATTCATTACTCGATAGATCTCAGCAGTCTTGCAAATCATTATCTCATAGGTTATTAAATTTTATTCTGATTTTCCATTTCATAACGTTACGTAATGTGCACTGAAGTGTCAACAATTTTTCTTCTAACAGCAGTATCAACACCCAAGATTTACCCCTGGACTGTTAGTTTATGAATGGATGTCAAATTCTCGTCTTTCCCTGCAAAATTTTTAAAAGTATTTTCCGCCTTGATCAAAACTTTTACTGATTTCAAATTGAGATCAAGTTCATGTAAGCTATCTGGTAAAATTAATGCTAAAAATGTAGAGGGTATTTCACGTAGGAATAAACACGTCCATGCCTGGAAAACTTACTGACCGTCACGAGCATCACCAGAGACGACCTTAATTTGCAATGATCATCTCGCAACAGAAATGCAGAAATTTGGTGGGCGAAATTCGGGAGAAGATGCTCGGCTTTCTCTTGCTGGCAGAGCCTCATGTGATGAGCAGCAAGGACATGCTCAACTTCTTGGTATTTAAAAGGAGAATTTTATGAGTTCTATCATTTGCATAAAATGCTACAATATATTATAGAATGCATAAATATATACCTAATACTGAATGACTTTTAGTTATTAAAGTAAACTCAATTTTATTCATGCGAGTACGCAAGCAAACAAAATAAATTGGAAAAACAATGTGCATGTGCACATTGTGCATTGTCAGAGTGTGCATGTGCAGGAAGGTGAAATGGGCATCGTTATGTGTTGAGAAAACAGATCCAGGATGCAATGTAAATATACAGTTAGACCTCACCGCTTGAGTGTAGGTGAGCAGGCAGATCTCTCTTCTAAGTATACGTCGATGTACAGGTTGACTGCCCTTATTAGTGTTAAAGTATAAATAAATCGCCTCATATATGCATGTTGGAGTTTCGGAAAGACTCCTACGTGAGTGTTGAGGTGCAGGTATACGACAGGCTGTAGTATACGACAGGCCCCAATCACCACAAGTTGCAGAGGCTCCTTCCTTCTGTCGTCAAAGGGCTACTGTTTGATGTATCAGCCCAATAGTCCACAGCTCGTTGAGCAGCAGAAACAGATGCTAGCAGCGTCCCTTCTACTGCCAGCAACTTTGATGACATCTTCCATTTTGTGTTAGGTGGGCCAATGTTTTGGAGCTGACGACATTTAAAATACGCTATTTGCCAAATTAAGGACTCTATAGTATGCGTTTTTTGTGTTTCAACAAGAGTTTATTGTATGAGGTTATGGTAAGAAAGAGCTGAAAGACGTTTTTGTTCATAAGTTTGTCCAATACTTTAAAAGATTTTTGACACTTGAAAGATTTTAATCTGACCAGCCGCTGCTGTCCCATAATTTCAGACCCAATATTATTGCATAGTTTCGTGGAGTCTTCTCTATTATTACTAGGCTAAATAATATTGTCCATGGCGGGCCATCATCTGTTATTTTTTGTTGGTGCATGCCAGAAGCACGGGACTCGTCGCAACGTCAGGCTCCGAAATATTTGCAACTTCATATTAAATTCAATTATGTTAGTATTGGTACAGGGAAATATTGGAACCTCACAAACGGAAAGTTTGATTTTTCAAAGTTGTTGCTTATGTTACCCGTTTAACGTGTGAATTCGAAAGTAAATTCGATAAATTATTCAACTCAAGTTTGTTTCATGTTCCTATACGCCATACGAATTTTTTTTTCTGTGATTTCGTATCACAGACTTCGTGCAAAAGTTTATTAGACGCATTCAATGTACATACTAGTTGTCATACTTGGTGTTCATAAAATTGTAGAATCAAAACGAAAATAATATTTTTTTCATCATAGTTTCAATGGAGTATTTCTAATATTCTAATACTTTTTCACTGACTGTATTGTTTTAAGACATGTTTGTGGAGCTCTGTATGATGTACGGCGTAAAGAATTATCACAAGAATAATAAATCATTTCTCTTCTGCACATTTTTATGTTCTTTTTCCTTAACAAAATTGTGAATAAGAAAAGGGAAGACAAATTTTCTGCGTTTGACAGACGGATGAATAGAAAGACAACTGTCCATCA
This sequence comes from Trinorchestia longiramus, assembly GCA_006783055.1. NCBI lineage: Eukaryota > Metazoa > Arthropoda > Malacostraca > Amphipoda > Talitridae > Trinorchestia > Trinorchestia longiramus. The sequence goes on along the minus strand of VCRD01003330.1, from coordinate 9,550 downwards.
TACATAGTTCCCACATCTCTTTTATACGTAATGAAACATTCTAAAATAAATTTTTTCTACTATTTATATCCTACAACTTAAGGTATCTAGTGATGTACATTTTTCTAGTCCACAAACACTCTAGAAATGCACGTCACGCACTTGGAAATCAACAGTTATGTTACATTTCTTATGTACCAACTTTATTGGAAATATACGTTTTTGTTTGTTTTGTTTTGTTTATAGCATCAGTATGTTTTTACGATACGAATTTGATAGTCTCTTAAACATTCTCGACATGCAGCAAAGCTGCTGAGTTTTGTACGTCCGAAAAGCGTTCGTGAAAGACTAGAATAACTAAAATCCTCCTAATTCAATAGCCTGATAACAGTAATAACTATAAATTCAGGAACGATTACTTGAATGAAGGTTGGTGTTAACAAGAAAATTAAGAGGGAGAGTTCTGCACAGTGTGATGAAAAAAGAAAAGGTCAAACAGAAATGAATAAAAGTGAGGAATATAAAGACACGAGATGCACGCTTAATGTATGTAATTGAAGGCTGTCACTGAGGTTTATAGATGGCCGTAATGGAGGTGTACGTATTTATGTTTCATCGATAACAATACTCTTGCATCACGACTAATAAAAATGAGTTTGGTTCATATAATTATTTCTGCATGATTGATAGAAGTTCTTAAACAATAAGACAAAGGAATAACAACCAGTAGTATCGTAGTAAATTAATTTCAATCAGAGCGCACAAAAAATTAATAGTACAAATTTTATGAAGAATTGCAATTTATTTCACCCCTTGTTTAAATACTGCGGTGCTTGTTATCTGACCTGCAGTGTTCTAATAAGGCAAAACTATGATTGTTTTAAATGTCACTTGCACGATCACAGACATGAAAGTCTTTCTGAGTGTACTTAACTAAGTAGGACAGAAACCATTTCTCATTCTCTTTCTTATGCATATTGAAAATTCTTTAAAAATCTTCTATTTTCTTAGCATACAGATTTTTTAAAATACGTCGAATCATATTTTTAATCCTGTTACAAATGAAATGAGTTGCCTCTATTATTCTGGGTTATATTTGAAATCATTTAAGTAAGTAAAATAAGTACCTAAATGTATATTTTGGTCTGATAATATAATTTTCCTGTTCGAGGGACATTTTCAAAAGCCTAAATTTTATTTACTTTTGAATGACAATGGCCAAATTATGCAGGGGGAGTGAAATAAACTGCACAGTCACAATCCCAATCAACAAGCATTATTGCTTATTAACAGCTTTCTGGTTACCTCAAAGTCCCAAGCCTAACCTTGTACATTCCCTCTCCCCCTTTTCCTCACTCACTCATGTTTACGTAAATACACGTCTCTGTATTTCAGTTGTGAGTTGTGGGACACGTCGTGACTTTGGTCTGGCTAAGTGGGTAACCGCTGTGTGAGAAAGCGGAGTTGTAGCTAGGATACCCGGCTGAGATGACAGCTCCATCTGTCAGAACACGAACACTCGTTTCGCGGTCGCGGTGAATGAGTTCGTGGCTGCGTCAGACACATAAAACACGAGTGAACACCACGGTTAAGTGTACGAGTATTAGCCTAAAGTCATAAAATTATGGTAGCTAGCATTAGCGTAACGCAAAATAATCTGAACTAAATGAACGTATTCGATGTATCATTACCAAGCAACTCATCCCTAAGAGGAAAATAAAACGACATCCCAGGACAATCCGAGGAGAACAAAAGGTGATGACAACGAGAACAACAGCTAGGGAAGCAAGGAAACCAGGCTTGTACCACTTCCCAGTTGCAGGCTGGGAGAAAACTATGAAGCTAGTAACAATGAAGAAAAACATCATGCGATGCAAGGGTGGTGAAGCGGAACAATCTAGCTTCCCAGCTGGTGGCTGAGAAGCAATCACAGTAAGCCTTAGATTTTGTAGCAAGCAATTTTAAAACCTTCCAGTCAGTTTCATCACTGGAAGCAGTGAGCGACGGAATAACAGGCAAACTTTGGTACATAAGTTATGGCCAAGGAATAAAATTATGATCTTACATAAGAAAAATACACAGCAAAATATGTTACTTTGAATGGTTCAGCAAGGATATTGCTCCATAAATTGTTAGTCTTGTCATGAGAGGCTTTTCTCCTCTACTATAACAGTGGACATTCTCAGGGCACAACAATTCATGTGGGCTGTTGGGTTAGATTATCATTTGTATCGGTTTATATTATTATTATATGATCATTGTAATCAAACTTAACAGTTCATCAAAGCGTTATTATAAGTTATTCAATATGAGGCTTGGTAGACTTTGATTATAATTAAGCCTAACAATCCATCAAAGCTAACAATGAACATATCAGTGAGTTGTTCAGTTTGAGACAGAGGCTTTGATGAGATTGTTCTTGTCATCTCGCTGTCTGGTGTTAAGCTTCAAGAAGAGACCCTGGAGCGTCTCATGCTTCATGTTTCCTCCATTCAAACACAGTAAGCAGAACTTGTTCCACTAATACACAGTTTGTTGCTTGCTTGGTCCGTCTCTCTGTCACGCTCCTATGGATAAGAGGAAATTCGCTAAGGAATATATGTATTGTAAGCATTGTATTGTAGATATCAAAGGCACATCCTTCAACGTGGAAACTTTTTCGCAAAGCCTGCGTCCATTGACAAATAAAACGAAATAATCCAGTGAAAAACACTTGAATTTTCCCGTGTGGGTCTACTAGTATTAATAATATTCAACAGCTGAAGTGAAGAGACGTATCTCAAGAAGTTTTTAAAAATAATCGGCAACACTGAACTAATCATTGTAGCTGGGAGTGTTTCAAATGAAAGACAGGTATACTGAACGGTCTAATTGAATAAATCTGTGAAATGCATTCATCAGAAGCTCTGAGACATAATTATGGTCTTAAATGTAATCTAAATACTATGAATGACCGTCGTGTGTTTATATATTTATTTATTTATATGTTTCGTGTCTCGCTCTTAAGAATAAATAGGAAGAAATTAGCACTGGCGCTCTTGGTTTCAGTTCACTGGTAAATTAATTCACTCATTTTCGCTGGACAAGTGCACTATAATAAGTCCCTTTCAAAAAAATTAGAGAGATCCAGAACCTTATATACTCGAGTCCGTATCGTGGATACCGAGTTCGGCGTGGTATTGCATATTACAATATACATACACAAGCTCGCAGTTGCTTTCAGTAATACTGAATTTCTGTATCTAGGACATGACACAAATGACTATAACTACTTCTATTGCGGCTCAGAAATACTGTATTCTAAGTGTTTATTATACACTAGATTTGCCATCATTTTTGATGGCACGAGTACACTAGTGAATTATATATAATACAATTCTTTTAGAACCTTACACATGCAGTAATGATCCACAATGACTTGTAGCGTCGGTCCAACTTTACTTGTTGAGTGGCTTCTGGTTCTGACACTCAGTTGACATTGTATCACGTAGGTTTTAGCTATAGCGCATTTATATCACTTTATTTACATTCAGCAGCTTTTGCATTTAACAGATCGTACATTCAGCAGGTTATAAGTTCTGAAATTTTACATTCAGTAGCATTTTTAATTAATGAAGTTAACATTCTACGCCTTGAAAACAAGTATTTGATTTCAATATCACGCATATTCTATGCCTAGTTGTATTTAATTTTGAAAGCAATCACATGCCAAAATAATTAGTTAACGAAGAGGGAGTGCCTTGCTAATTTGTGTTTCTTCTTACTGTAATCAATTACATGTCGATTCTTAACAGCAATTTATTTCTGGAGGGAAAAAATATCACTATGTTCAGTAGAACTAGTGTTTTGGCTACTGAACCGAACACAATGAGTTTCGTGATGCCACCACTCTTCACTGACTCTTTCAATCCAAGAAACAGGAATACTCTACCTCATCCTAACATGTAGTTTTACTCGTGAAATTTAAAATGCTTCATTAAGGTTTTTTCCCTGGTAATCTGCTCTCAGTTTCGCGCGTCGTGAGGAAGCAGTTTTGCGAACGTCGCCAGTTTGCAGAATGTATCCAGGTGCCAATATTTCAACGCTAGAAAATTAGCAGCCTCCAAAAAAACACAACTGCTTACGAGCTTTTAGAATGTAATTTCGCTCATGTTTCGTGTAACTCTTTGAAAAAAATATCCCTGATTAAATTCTCAGCTCGAATCAGCACTTTTGCTCTCAACAGGCACGTCTTTCGGTTTTATAATAGATATTAAATTTCTATTGCTACGAGCTAAAATAATACTCATTCTTCAGACTTGAGGAAAACAAGTGCTATAGAGGCAGACTCCTGGAGGCATGAGGGGGAGATTTTTGGTTAGAGTCCGAGTGATTAGACTGTAACCATTCGTACGCCTGATCCCCTCAGAACTCATTTTTCCATTCCAGGAGAATAATCTAGACTAAAAATGCTCGAATTGAAATCGTAGAATAGAAACCTTTAAATTGAAACCCTTGAATGGGAACCCTGGAATGGAAACCCTGGAATGAAAACCCTGGAATGAAAACCCTGGACTGCAAACCCTGGAACGAAAACCCTGGAATGCCCCATGAATAAAATCATCTCTAAGTTTGTTTGTTGTTTGTAGGAAAAGGAAGATATTCGTCACACCATGAAATTACAATTATTGCCAAGTAATTCTATTTTTGTGTCATCAGAACAGAAAATTTGTACGAATGAACTGCATTCTGCGTGTAAAAATTACGATGCAACGTTTTTGAGAGCTACAAGGCCCTTTTTCTTCACTACATAAACATTGCAAGCGCATTAGCTCCGAAACCTGCTTCTCCACAGTGTGCTGGTTGCCATCTGTGTCACGTGACACAGACTCCTCCTGACATTGCAATGATCATTTCTCGCTTGCTTGTTCGGCAGCTATTTTGCACAACACTAGACTGTATTGGACAAAATATATTCATTTTCAGATTTTACTTGTTTGTCAATTGAAATATGGACTGCACTGAGCTCACAGTAAATAAAACTACTTGTAATATGATATATTCTAATGTATTTCACCTGCTTTACTTGTGTGAGCATTGTATCTTTTGACTTGACGAAAGACGTTTTTTACCTCGGGGTAATTTGTTATCGTCTGTGAGGGACGTGTGAAGAGATGATAAACAAGCAGTTGTTTGTAGTAAAATAATTGCATGCAACGCCTGCATGACCACACTAACTCTCAAACTTGAGCGTGAATATTCAAGAGTAATTTAGGTGACTATCTAATTGCAGTCCATGCTAATCGACAAACCATTAGATTCAAACAAGCAATCATTATTAGTCGTGAGTTATTAATACGTGTTCATGTATATTTTTGCACTCTCAATCAAATTTTCTAACTTCTGGAATGGACACGGTGATTAACATGACTTTTTTCGTATATTGCATGAAATAACTCAAGCTAATATTTAACGGCGAATTAAGTAATTAAATTGTATTTATGAAATTAATTGCCTTCGTAATTTCTTCATTCAGACACACTGAGCAATCAAACAATTGCGTTGCTACAGTTGTGTTGCAGTGCATTGCTGCATCTGTGTTGCATTGTGTTGCAGCAGCAGTGTTCCACTGTGTTGCATTCGCTGTGTTACATTGTATTGTAACTGTTGGATTGCAGTGTATTGTTGCAGCTATGTTGCAATGTGTTGCAGAAGCTGTGTTACAGTGTATTGCTGCATCTGTGTTACCTTGCGTTGTGTTGCAGCAGCAGTATTTCACTGTGTTGCATTAGCTGTGTTACATTGTAATGTAATAGCTGGATTGCAATGTGTTGCAGTGTATTGTTGCATCTGTGTTACGTTGTGTTGCAGCATTACTACGCGTCAGTTACGTTCTTGCAACACTCATACACTTATAGAAAGTGCAGCAAAACAAGTTGCTTTTTTAAAGCACTTTGCTTGAAAAAACAAAACAAAATTATATTGCTGCATACTGTATATCAAGAAAAGGTTGAGCCTATATCAATGTTTTCCTTCATAAGTTCCTCAAAACATTTATCATTTTTCTGAAAACAATTCTGTATTTTCGTGTTCTAATGAAAATATTGATAGAGCTCGTTTCAATTTGCTTTCAATTCAAAATTGATTCCTCGGTGATGCTCTTCCTAAACAAAATGCGATAGCAAACGAAGTAAACTGTAATTTGAAGTATATAAACATTAGTGTCCTTTGAGCTAAATGGTTGGATGGTAGCTCTACTAAAGATTCGCTCTTCATAGAACTGATCGAGACAACTGATCGAGACAACTGATCGAGACAACTGATCGAGACAACTGATCGAGACAACTGATCGAGACAACTGATCGAGACAACTGATCGAGACAACTGATCGAGACAACTGATCGAGACAACTGATCGAGACAACTGATCGAGACCACTGATCGAGACAACAGAAAGTTATGCAAAGAATACAGGAGCAGAGTTTGTTCGTGAAAGCTTACAGCAACTAATACTGATGTTCTTCCTAATTTAAAAAAAAAACTTATGCAGCCAGTAAAACATTTCCAAACACAGCCAAAGATAATTTTAAATTCGATTTGTTAAATTGGCATATCTAGAAACGCATTAGAAATGCCTTACAGCGAGTGGCTACGTAGCCCAAAATTTTTCCCTAAGCCTGCGCGGCATGTATAAGAAAGGAAAAGCATCTGAGTGCAATTTCTGGGATGTTGGTTCTCATTCATTTATCCAAACACGAAAAAACGCAGGTTCCTTCATAGCGAAATGAACAGCGTTTGATTGCACTAAGCGAACTGGTAGAGCGACCCTGGGCAAATATTTTTATAGAATTTTAAGCCTGTTTGCATCTCGAAAAAGTCAGGATGGAGCCCGCGGAATTCCTAGTATTCTACGTCATGGCCGATTTGGAATCAGTGATTTAGAACGCCTCGGGCAATTCCTAAAATTCGATGTGCAAGATGGAGCACAATTTCCAGGACAGATTCTCAACAAGGCTGCACAAATACACATTGTTGAACGACGAGTATAATTTCACCTGAAACATTCATACCTGTTATCAAAGAATGATCTAATTTGAGGCTTAACGAATGAGTTATTGTGTGAGAGCTGAGTTCGAAGAATAAAAAGTGGTCTTAAGTGTTATAATTAAAACAAATAAAAAAATTAGGTAAATCTTAGACAACAAATATACCTGAGAGAATAACTCTTTAGCTGCCATTTTTTCGCCTAATGACCAAAAACCATCTAAGAAATTGATAAAGTTCTACGTAACTTATACAGTGTTTCAATATCTGATGCTGATATTCGATACAAGAATGATAAACTGAGACGGTAAATACAATTTTTCAGGAATGAATTGTTCATACTCAACTAAATACACATGCTTCTTTTTACTCCATTTTAATGTTCATCATCATTTACAGTTGTGAATAAATGAAATCGCAGATTGAAACCTACTTTCTCAACAATTTTTCTTGTAAATCAGTGGGTACTTTATTATTTATATTAAATTTGATATTTATGAACTATCTCATCGTGTAAGGGTACACAACTTCCACGATTGCATAAATAAGAACTAAATGTTCATGTTGAAAGATGCTAATCCATTCAATGGCAATATTTTGTCCTCAGAATTCTGTTATTAATATAATTTATCATTTATTTAATATCTAGCACACCGCATGTGTTTGCAGTTTATGCAAACCATGCTTATAATTATGCGATCCAGTAAATAATTCAAGTTCAACACTTACGCACGATTTTTAATGGTTAAAAAGTCCGTTTACTGAAAAAAATCGGCGACTCTTCCAGTAGTTGGACAACAAAATGACGCGAAGAAATATTTTGATGTTTCTCAATCCTCTGGCAACAGAAACCTCTGCTGACAGGAGCTCTAGTTCCAATTATCGTTGCAATGCCGGGATTTATGACACTTGGGCAACGAAATGAAAACAAAACAGTGTATTTGAAATTTAATAACTACGTAGCAGCTCCATGCTTTCAGTAAAGATATCAAATACAAACGCTGAAATTTTTATTTTCTGATGATATTTATTTTAAAAACATGTTTTCTATTATCATAGTTTGACGTGGAAGTCACACAAGCGAAACTATGCAGAGTCTTAGTTATTTTATTTTGCTTGATGGCACTATTTAGGAAAATGAAAATATCCTATATGAACTTAAATGATTATGAAACAATGAGAAACACAATAAAATCCTAAAAATTTACATACAGCCTTTACAATCCATGGATAAAAACCTTCTATATCGTATGATTTGTATGAAAGTATTCTGGTACTTACATTTTGTATGATAATTTATGTCCTTTATATTCCATGAGATCTACCCTCATATTCGTAATTCAATTTTCTGTTTTTCTAGTGAAAATTGTAAACATAAAATTAAAAAAGGAAATTTAATCCAATTAGACTCACATAATCACTCACTACGTAACTTTTTTGCTAGTAATCTAGGCATTAAATTTTAAACTGGAACTTTGACCGACTGAAATGATTCTATTTTAGGAAATAAGGATGAACAATTATTTATCCCAGTTATCCAAACTTTCATTTAAAATCTAAAATAGTTCAGCAATGTTATCTGAGACTCGGTCTACTTCGCTCGAGTTCCTAATTCATTTCCCAGCAATTGACCATCGAACTATTTTTCAAACTGGGCTCAACAATTTGATGAAGTTTTGTACGAAAATATTTGTTGTGAATTTCGTTAATGAATATGCCCCAGAATATTGTGTTGTTTTGCAACAGCTCTCTCTGGAACCGAGTATTCAGGAATAAAACGAAGCAACGGTCTGGATGAATACGTCAACATAGTTAACGATATTTTCGGGTACGCCATTTGCTTCAGCGGCCTGACTTGCGAAGAGTTGAAGTGCTGTGTTCGGTCTGGTAATTTAATTGTTTTGGTTATTCAATTGTGTCGAATGACATCAGTATATATCGTACGATATTGCTATCAAATACTTGAACAATCGGTGATGTTTTGGTTACTTCCGTTTAGTAAAGACCTTTTGAAATACACGAGTACTCTCAGGTAGGCAACTAGTTGAATGAACTCAATATGGCTTTAAGCCTTTTGATCATTTTATTTCAAACAAGCTTGAGAATTATTTTCTGATCATTTTGATATTTGATGGGAGTTGATGTTTCACGGGAACGAAAATAGCGAGCAGCGGTGTACTATTAATTATTAATAGGTAGCCTAGATCTGTCTTGAGGTAGTGTCTGCTGTACCACTAGTGTCTTGAGGTAGTGTTTGCTGTACCACTAGTGTCTTGAGGTAGTGTTTGCTGTACCACTAGTGTCTTGAGGTAGTGTTTGCTGTACCACTAGTGTCTTGAGGTAGTGTCTGTCAACGGGTTTTACATTAGACACATTTGGTATACGTGCTATACAATCAGTACACTATGTGCATGCAGTGCAGTCAGTGTATGCAGTGCAGTCAGTGGATGCAGTGCAGTCAGTGTATGCAATGCAGTCAGTGTATGCCGTGCAGTCAGTGTATGCAGTGCAGTCAGTGTACGCAGTGCAGTCAGTGTATGCAGTGCAGT
>VCRD01003329.1:47462-58674 GCA_006783055.1 Trinorchestia longiramus | reverse complement strand
GTAATGTCTGTACAAGTAGTGTCTGTACAAGCGGTAATGTCTGTACAAGTAGTGTCTGTACAAGCGGTAATGTCTGTACAAGTAGTGTCTGTACAAGCGGTAATGTCTGCAGAAGTGGTGCAGTGGTGTGTGTACAAGCGGTAATGTCTGCACAAGTAGTGTAATGGTGTGTGTACAAGCGGTAATGTCTGCACAAGTAGTGTAATGGTGTCTGTACAAGCGGTTATGTCTGCACAAGTAGTGTTATGGTGTCTGTACAAGCGGTAATGTCTGCACAAGTAGTGTAATGGTGTCTGTACAAGCGGTTATGTCTGCACAAGTAGTGTTATGGTGTCTGTACAAGCGGTAATGTCTGCACAAGTATTGCAGTGGTGTCTGCACAAGTATTGCAGTGGTGTCTGCACAAGTGTCTGCACGAGAGTAATGTAATGTCTACAAGAAACATAATTATAGAATGAAGTACATATAATAATGCAAACGATATTGTGTATTGAAGTATCTGAACGGTATTAGGATTTTTTTAGGCCTGTATCTTCAGCTGTGTGGGGAGTTGACATGTTTTAAACAACATGACCTAAATCGTTGTCAGAGAAGTACGTCCGCTTCACTGCGTGGTGGTGTTAAGAGTGATGGATGGTGGATAGGAGGAGAGGGGAATTGCAACTGGAAAATGGGTGTTAGTTTACAGTAACACTTACTACATTAACGCCAGAACATACAACAACAAAGTGCAGAGGCTACACAGTAACACCGTGAGGCTGCTAAAGTAGCACTAGTTAACACCACAAATTGCAACAGCTTCAAAGTAACACCAGTAGATACTACATTAAAGTACTGAGGCTGTAGGCTGTAGAGCAACACCAGTAGATACAACAACGAAGTGCAGCAGTTGCAAAGTAACATCTGTATACACAAGAACAAATTGCAGCAGTTGCATAGTAACATCTGTATACACCAGAACAAATTGCAGCAGTTGCATAGTAACATCTGTATACACCAGAACAAATTGCAGCAGTTGCATAGTAACATCTGAATACACCAAAACAAATTGCAGCAGTTGCATAGTAACATCTGTATACACCAGAACAAATTGCAGTACCTATGCAGTTACGTCAGAAGACATCACAACAAAATACAGTGGCTGATATGTCCACAGGTACCGCAACCGAAGAGGCAACCCAGTATTTGCTGTGATCGAGGACCTGCCGCCGGTGGTGACTGTGCGCCAGAACTTCGACGAGTTGCTGGTGCCCCCCGACCATGTGTGTCGCAGAAGAGGTGACAACTACTACATAAACAGCGGCCACCTCCTCAGGGCGCACACCAGCGCCCATCAGGTCTGTAGCAGATGTAGAGTTCATACGTAGGCGGTGTTTACTTAGTTTAAACCCCGACCATCGCATAAGCTCGCCACCGGAACAAGCGACGGACTTTCTGGCCACTGAACAGCTACAGTATATTCTGCTTTAGAGGCGGGTCGGATACACGCACGGGATGCACACCTGTCTACTAGACACACACACTCGCAGACCGCTGCAGGAAGTTATGGTTTGAACTTTCATCTCCGACACCTCTTGAGTTTACCTCAAGGCTGCTTTCTGCCTTGTGCAACCACCACTCACCCAGGATTAGGAAATGCCTGGACATACAAGGTACCCTCAAAATTCGAGGTAGCGTCAAGGCCGGGCGAGATTATCGTAAGATAATTACATCATTGAGTCAACACCATATGTTGAAATAAATATGTTCAGTCTTCTTCCCTGTGTTGTCATTGTTCTATTGGATTCACTCATTTCATGAACTCTGACACTCACTCTGAGGCGGTTTTAAAAGAATGTTGATCAAAGTCACGAAGATATTTCAATTTAAATGACCATCTGATACCGTGTATCACTGCTGAGATCGCTTTTGTTGTAGCTGCGGTGGTTAAACTAGGAATATAATAATAATTCAAGTGAAATAAGAGTTCACAGATGTCGTGGTCCTGGATTAAATGATGCAGCGCTAGGAGATGATCTGCAGTCTACGAGTCTCACTCAGGTGACCTACACAAGTGAGTGATGTTCCATCATGCGTGTTCTAGGCTCACCTTCACAGCATGTTGCATTTATACATCAAAATGCGTTCAATAAATTATGAAGAGTTCTGACTATATAGGAGTGAACTGTTCTAATTATTTGCCTTAATTCCATTTGCGAGTATCATTTGTAGGTTAAATATTTCGTATACGATCTTTATTTGTGGGATAAATACTTCGTATACGTGTGTCATTTGTAGGATAAATACTTCGTATACGAGTGTCATTTGTAGGATAAATACTTCGTATACGATTTTTTTTTGTAAATAAATGCTTTGGATATGTGTGCCATTTGTAGGATAAATACTTTGTGTATGAATATTAATTTTGCTTTGTCAGGTAAGGTTAGTGGCTGTAAGAAGAATTTTTTGACTAAAACACTTCAAAACTTCGGATATTCAAAAGCAACTTTTAGTCATTGTTGAAAATTCTTCATATTTTGCAATTAAAATTATCGAATAATTGTGCCAATCAGTTTAAACGAGGCCATTTTAATCTGAGTTTTAAAAACAAAAACTGAATTATGTAACCTTGTATCGATGAACACTACTACAAAGATGAACACTACTACGTTATAATTTTGACTTATCATAACGTTACAAGGATAAAATACTATTACGCTACAATTTTGACGTATCGTAACGTTACAACGCTAAATACTATAACGTTATAACTTTGACTTATCGTAACATTATAACCCTAAATACTATAACGTTATAACTTTTACGTAACAGCGACGAACCTGCCGTGGATAGCTGACGCTTGCGCTGACACCTGGTATTCTGACACAGAGCGAGCTGCTGACGTCAGGACTGGATAACTTTGTGGTTGTGGGGGATGTGTACCGGCGGGATCAGGTGGATGCCTTCCACTACCCCGTCTTCCACCAGATGGAGGGCGTGAAGCTCTACTCCGCCGAGGAGGTGCTGTCCATTACACCAGAGCTTCTCAAATTATCTGATGTGAAGTAGCGGCAGTTTCGTTTCCAATGTGCCTGTGACCGATAATATTTCTTAGTGATAATAATTTATACCGGAAATAATATGTATATATACGAGTATATGATGAATATAATGACAGTTAAGCTCTGCTTAACGATATAAAACAATTTCAGTAGTTCTTCTTAGGGCAAAACTACTGAAATTATTATTTCTTTGTTTTCTGGAAGCTAGCTGCGTACCGACAACTGAAACTCGCTCCCCGGTCCACGGACCGCCACTTGAGCACTAGACCACTTACTGGTTTGTTCGATTGATGTTTACAAACAAACTTTAGTTCTCATGGATCAAACAGTACTTGTTCTGGCACTGGGTTACAATTGTTAATCAATCTCAAGCTTGCTAATTAACAAGTAAGTTAATTAGCAAGTACACACTGTTATGCAATCCAAAATTTCATAGATTATGATGATTTCATGACCATAACCATTCCATGCCACCAAGTGTCCTGCCACTATTCCATGCCACCAAGTGTCCTGCCACTATTCCATATCACCAAGTGTCCTGCCACTATTCCATACCACCAAGTGTCCTGCCACTATTCCATGCCACCAAGTGTCCTACCACCATTCCATGCCACCAAGTGTCCTACCACCATTCCATGCCACCAAGTGTCATGCCACCATTCCATACCACCAAGTATCTCTGACTCTGTACAGCTGCTGCTGGAGGGAACAGGGACAGGAGCTGGTGGTCCAGAGATTCTAACTGGCGCCCCGTCAACAGACGCTTGCTCACCCCACACTGTGGTACATCAGGCTGCTCACACCCAGCAGGCTGTCGCAGCCCTCACTACTGACCTGCACACATGTCTGCAGGCCATGGCAACTGAGCTGTTTGGTCAGAGTGAGTGCAGGCCATGGCAACTGAGCTGTTTGGTCAGAGTGAGTGCAGGCCATGGCAACTGAGCTGTTTGGTCAGAGTGAGTGCAGGCCATGGCAACAGAGCTGTTTGGTCAGAGTGAGTGCAGGCCATGGCAATAGAGCTGTTTGGTCAGAGTGAGTGTAGGCCATGGTAACTGAGCTGTTTGGTCAGAGTGAGTGCAGGCCATGGCAACTGAGCTGTTTGGTCAGAGTGAGTGCAGGCCATGGCAACTAAGTGGAAACTGAGCTCTAAAGTTTGAGTGGCAACTGATTAACTCTGAGTACATTTGTGTACAGCTTGTGGCACCATGAATTATTTATTTACTTGTACTGCCGTCCATTTTGATGTACATACTTCAGGAAGAGCAGTGGTCCATATAGGATTAAGTCTTCAATATACACCTTGAGGGAGGTACACAATTCCGCAAATGGTTTTGTGTTCTGAACTAGGCATATTTAACTAGAATCATTACTTCGGAGGAAAGTGTCGTTATTAATAAAATACGCGTATTTTGACTTAGTATGAAACAATAGTGAGCCATTAACACGAAGGCGGCTGTGTCAGGTGTGCAGTGCAGATGGGTGCCTGCTTACTTCCCCTTCACACAGCCGTCCTGGGAGCTGGAGGTGCTGCTTGACGACTGCTGGGTTGAAGTGCTGGGATGTGGCATCATGCAGCAGCGTATTCTCGAGACTGGTGCGTGCAGGCTGGGTGCAGGGTGGGGGCAGGCTGGGTGCAGGGTGGGGGCAAGTTAGGTGCAGGCTGGGTGCAGGGCGGGGCCAGGGTGGAGGCAAGTTGGGTACAGGCAGGGCCAGGGTGGGGGCAAGTTGGGTGCAGGCTGGGGCCAGGGTGGGGGCAAGTTAGGTGCAGGCTGTTTGCAAGGCAGGGCCAGGGTGCATTATTTCATCTACATATATATTTTGCTTTGCCATTATTATCGATCTATTATCAATATAATTTTGGGTTGACGATTCCATCTCCCCTGTTGTCATGCTTCTATCGCCCCTATTTCTTTGCTTATGTGATTATGCTTGAATAAAAAAGAATTACCTTCCCACCAGCTGGGGTTGAAGGCAAGGTGGGCTGGGCATTCGGTCTGGGTCTTGAGCGCTGGGCTATGAAGCTCTACGATATCCCTGACATCCGCCTCTTCTGGTCCACTGACTCAGGCTTCCTCTCCCAGTTCAGTTTTGACGACCCCAACACTCCTGTCAAGTACAAGGTGCGCGCAACTGTTGTTGATCTCAGTGACTTCTGTAACTCTTATTCATCTTAGTGGTCTCTGAACTGTTATTGATCTCAGTGACTTCTTGCAACTGTTGTTGATCTCAGTGGTCTTCTGTAACTCTTATTCATCTTAGTGGTCTCTGAACTGTTATTGATCTCAGTGACTTCTTGCAACTGTGGTTGATCTCAGTGGTCTTTTGTAACTCTTATTCATCTTAGTGGTCTCTGAACTGTTATTGATCTCAGTGACTTCTTGCAACTGTGGTTGATCTCAGTGGTCTTCTGTAACTCTTATTCATCTTAGTGGTCTCTGAACTGTTATTGATCTCAGTGACTTCTTGCAGCTGTTGTTGATCTCAATGGTCTCTTACGACTTATTAATGACACTGATCTCTTACAATTATTTATCTTATTGGTCTTTTACACGTGTCCTTGATTTCAGTGGTCTCTGTTATTTATAATAGTGGTCTCTGAACTGTTATTGAGCGCAGTGATCTCTTACAGCTGTTGTTGATCTCAGTGATCTCTTACAGCTGTTGTTGATCTCAGTGATCTCTTACAGCTGTTGTTGATGTCAGTGGCCTCTTACAACTGTTATTTATCTTGGTGATCTCCTATAACTGCTATTTATCTTAGTGATCTCCTACAACTACTATTTATCTCAGTGATCTCTTTGAACTGTTATTGATTGCAGTGATCTCTTACAACTGTTATTGATATTTGTCATCTCTTACAGCTGTTGATCTCAGTGATCTCTTACAACTGTTACCGACTTCCTTTATCGCTGCTGTTTTGTTCTCAACGGAACTATTCTTATATTTCTTTATTTTCCTAATAGATCTCATGTTACGACCGAACATTTTAGTGATGATTTCATAGCTTTTTATTCATATGCTATTTTCATGTTACAGGGTAAAAAATTTTGTCGATTTAGTGTACGTAGAAGTCCTACAATTCTTCAAATCAATTGCTATTATCAATGCTAGGAATGATAGATGGTGATGCGTGCTACTCTGCGACTGAACACCTCTCATTATCTGTTCATTTTTACGAAGCTTACAGTTTGCTTCATAAACTTTGCAATGTCTTCTCCTCCTCCAGCTACCCACTTCTTAAAGTGTTTATGAGTGGCGTGTGAGGTGTGGGAGTATAGCTATATCGAGGTGCATAAAATTCAAGTTTCAAAGACGGTAAAATTCTCATCAAAGCTCCTCTTGAATTAGATAACTAATTAACCTTCATTCCATTTTATCCACAATAACATTCACAGCAAAGTATAGAATGGCGGCACTTAGTTATTATACTTTTTTCGTGCTTGTAAATGCTAATAATCCTTTTGTATAATGTTACAGAGAGTGAGCGTCTTCCCTCAGTGCACCAACGACATCAGCTTCTGGCTGCCCACCGACACCCCCTATGACTCCAACGACTTCTACGACCTCGTGCGTCAGATCGGCGGGGACATTGTTGAGCAGGTCACCAAAAGGACTATTTTTGTCTATGTAGGGTGACACAAAAAGAAGTAAACCGGAATTTTATTTTTTATTGGTGTCTAAAATACCAATTGCCTACATAAAATAGATGTTGTTATCCATTTATCTATCTATCATTTATCTTAGGCATGCAATTGGTATTATACCAATGAATAATAACGGACTTGCGGTCAATTTCTTTTGGGGAGGGGCACCCTGTACAGCATGTAGTAATAATATTCATGTTGTTCGCAGGAAGTACCGTATTTGACGGCATGTAAGACGAAATACTGAGCGTAAGCTGGGTTAGTGAGCGTCAGAGAGAAGATTAGTCTAGGCCTACGGGAGGTCTCAAACTTCAACTACGATGATAAGACGTAGGGCGATTTTTTAAACCAAAATTTTGGAAAAAGTGCGTCTATATACAGTCAAATACGGTAATAGTGCAGGCTAATGGACGAAATGCCGAGCATTTTAAAACTGCAAAGTGCATAACTGAAGCCTATATAGTGTGTATTCTTTACCCATATGTTCCGACAATAACTTTTCTGTAGGATTTTTGTCATCAAATTAAATGCGTGCAACCGACTCCACGACACGACTGTTTTATTGCATCAGATGTCAGGAGTAACGCTGGTGGTACAAACATGTTTTGACTAGTACACTCCTCATGTACACCTGCAGTTTCCACATTATATAATTTAATCTTAACAGTTTTTCGGGTGCCATATGGGATGTATAAGAGTAAATGATTTAACACAAAATTTGATGTATGCAAGTGTACTCCTGCAATAAGTGTAATGTTTCGAAGGTTGCCGGATAATTTGAAATTCAGGACCTTTTATCTCAAATTTCCTGAAAATACTGTTTTAGCTTTCTCTTACTATATTTAATTAGGAATAGAAAGGAAGATGGGTGTAACTGAAGGGGATTGTCCATCATTTTATCTTTGGGACTCCATCTCCCTCAAGGAAAAGTAGGATTCCTGAGCTCCTCAACAGTAGTGAATGCTAATTTAGTCTCTCCTAGATAGTTTTATCGGCTCTATATAGCACCTTGATATTACGCATAGTTCTTCAGGGAGCTCATTAGCTGTAACAAGCTGTGAAAATCTTTTGTTGCTTTTATGTAAAGTTAGCAAAGCCTTGTATGTATTTTATCCGCACTCTTTTAAATAAAATAGGACACTCGGCTTCTTATTTCAGTAAACTCGCGAAAGGACGTCCCTACTTTTGCTCCTGTATTCTCACCTCATTTTTTCCACCCTGAGATTATTTTTATTGATCAAAGTGGCGATTTTTACCGGGTGCGTTGTGGTCCTACAGGGAGGACAATAATTGACTGTAAATTGAACAAGATATTGAACGGAAGAATAGCCTTTTTTGATGTTAATTTTATTCTTCAAACTACCAACACTAATACAACACCAATCCAGCAGGGTTTGGACCGAAGCTCTGATTTCGGTTCGATTAATTATGATGACTATAACCATATGTGCGCAGGTTCATTGCTCCTTTTGATTGGTTTTATATAATAGTAATTATAATCTCAGACACGGAGGTTCACTGTTCTTTCCTATTAATTATGATTATTTTAATACCAGCTTCGGAGGTTCCCTGTTCTTTCTAATTGATTATAATTACTTTATTACCTGGTCTGGAGGTTCCTTGTTCTTTCTCATTGATTATGATGACTATTACACCAGAACTGGAGGTTCCCTGTTCTTTCTAATTGATTATGATTACTTAAACACCAGGTGGGCCTGGTGGACAACTTCAAGCATCCTAAGACAGGCCGGCAGTCTCACTGTTATCGCATCGTGTACCGCCACATGGAGAAGACGCTCACACAGGATGAAGTCAACGTTGTGCACCGCGCCATTGAACGTGCTGCTGCCCACACCTTCTCCATTACCATTCGATAGCTTCACTCGGGCCTTCGAGAGTATCAATTTTAAATAAATGTTATCCGAGAAGTGGTTATTAGCAAGGGTATTGAAACCAAGTGATTTGGTAGTTTCTCGGACGGATTCATTCTGTGTACATAAATTTTTAAAAATATGTCTGATGAATAAGAACAGTCTTCGTCAAATTCACGTGACGTAACTTTGAAGTTCATTGTAGAGTTAAATTCGGTTGAAGTTCTGCTCAATCTGTACGTGATTCTTTATGAAATATGAATGGTATTGTTGGGATAATTACACATGAATGCCGTAGATGAGATACCTGTAGTGTGTTATACATTCCTTTCCATATTTTTCTTCAGGATGAAGTTTAATACAACAATTCAGTCTATGCGCATTATTGTGACTTCTAAATAATCTCAGCCGAACTACTTCTACCAAAAATCCGTTTAGAACTCTTATGTCAGTTGTCTATACGTCACTTCTATGTGAATTCTCACTTTTTGTCAGGAATGTACAAAATAAAAATAAAACGAATTTTTTTGAGTATCATGTACAGTATTGGAATGATATTGACAATGCTATAACTACACTAAAGTGGCTGCTTGTATTGTGGATGTTACTGTACAAGGTTATCCAAGAGGACCAATTATACAAAACAAATGATCTAAGATGATTAAATATAATTGATGTACACTCATAACAAACTAGGAGAGTGAGATTGCTGCAGCTTAGCACTAAAGTTGTTTATAGTAACAATTGATGTACACTCTTAACAAATTAGGAGAGTTAGATTGCTGCAGCGTAGCACTAAAGTTGTTTATAGTAATAATTGATGTACACTCATAACAAACTAGGAGAGTTAGATTGCTGCAGCGTAGCACTAAAGTTGTTTATAGTAACAATTGATGTACACTCTTAACAAACTAGGAGAGTTGGATCACTGCAGGGGGGCACAGTGTGAACTTAAGTTTGTGCCAGGGGCTCGACGCTCCCCCAGGCCCCGAGTTGAGGGTTTTTGGTCCTGTGACTTCTCTTTATGCAGGTCCTCAATGTACTTCTCTTTGACTTCTCTTTATGCAGGTCCTCAATATACTATAAACGACTGAAGCTGTTGGACAGAGGTAGAGTCCCTCCATTTCAAAGTTTATGATTTCTATAATATACGGTACGGTCTCGCGATAGACCTTCCAACCATAGTCACTGTTGAGCATTTGTCAGTCACAACTCTACTTTTTGGAGTTGAAGATAGACCTCCGTGGGGTCCTACTAGTGTTAATCTTTCTATTTCGTAACGTTGCGATTAATTAGTTACTTTTTTCCTCGAGCAATGAGTGTGTTTAGACTCCTGTTTATGTGCTGAAGCGCTTACCAGCTAAATTTCAAATATTCTGTTTCTGTTTTGAGACAGCGATGATGGAGACACCTTCAGCAATCAAATTTGTCATAGGATATTCATGAATTATGCACATCTCAAATACTCATTTGAACATGCAGTCATCAAGTTGCTAAAAGGTTTCTCACATTAATAATGGTGTTTTACAACGTTTGAAAATGGTTTTGCGAACTTTATTAGTTTATTTTTGGTGAATAATTGGTCTACTCTTCAGCAGATCTTTAATGAGGTTGAAAGTGCTGCATTCGTCATTTTGTTTTCTCTTTAGTTTTTTCTTTAGTTAGTGACTACCAGACCTGAAACCTCTATTAAACAAGGAAACTTGAACGCTCTTTGAGTTAGACTCTCTCGCTTATTCATTGAGTCTGCAAGTGCTCATCTGAAGTGTCTTGTTCATCAGTGCTATGGAAGCGGTGAGTTCGCGTTGGCTCTAATATAATTTATTCTAAGGTACCGATGTTAGATTGATTATTATGCTCTTGATTCAAAGGTCTATCCCCTTGTTTGATAGGTTTAGGGTATTCTAATAACTTACTGAATTCCTTCATGGTTTTGAGTACAAATAACTCACGACGATTGAATTAAGGAAAAAATTTTCTTTAAAAGAAGCTTAAGTACCTAATTTTCTTTTTAAAGAAAATTTTTTACTGTTAATTAACCATATTTGTGTTAAATAAGCTGGCTACTTTTCTTCCGAGCTTGTCAATTATTACATGTATTATAAATCTCAAGATTTGTTTGTTTCAAGTTCATTCAATGATTTATCTGCTTGTTGTGTGTCTCATTTAATCACTTCTTACAGCTGGTGAGCCTGAAGGCAGAATTACTGCGCAAACGCCAGCGGCACCAAGAGGCCCTTGCTGCTGGGCTGCCCAGACACAAGCTCCAGCTCAAGGTGAGTCTCTGGGCTGCCCAGACGCAAGCTCCAGCTCAAGGTGAGTCTCTGGGCTTCCCAGACACAAGCTCCAGCTCAAGGTGAGTCTCTGGGCTGCCCAGACACAAGCTCCAGCTTAAGGTGAGTGTCTGGGCTATAACTGCTGGGTGCAGTGTGCCTTCTGGGCTCAGTTGAGAGATTTACATACTATCACCAGTATGTAAATAGTTACGTAGTTTGCTACACTATATTTCGTGCATAATTATCACCAGTATGTAAATAGTTACGTAGTTTGCTACACTATATTTCGTGCATAATTATCACCAGTATGTAAATAGTTAGTTTGCTACACTATATTTCGTGCATAATTATCACCAGTATGTAAATAGTTAGTTTGCTAC
>VCRD01003329.1:13414-47129 GCA_006783055.1 Trinorchestia longiramus | reverse complement strand
CCAGCTCAAAGTGAGTGTCTGGGCTGCCCAGACACAAGCTCCAGCTCAAAGTGAGTGTCTGGGCTGCCCAGACACAAGCTCCAGCTCAAAGTGAGTCTCTGGGCTGCCCAGACACAAGCTCCAGCTTAAGGTGAGTCTCTGGGCTGCCCAGACACAAGCTCCAGCTCAAGGTGAGTCTCTGGGCTGCCCAGACACAAGCTCCAGCTTAAGGTGAGTGTCTGGGCTATAACTGCTGGGTGCAGTGTGCCTTCTGGGCTCAGTTGAGAGATGACTATCACCAGTATGTAAATAGTTAGTTTGCTACACTATATTTCGTGCATAATTATCACCAGTATGTAAATAGTTAGTTTGCTACACTATATTTCGTGCATAATTATCACCAGTATGTAAATAGTTAGTTTGCTACACTATATTTCGTGCATAATTATCACCAGTATGTAAATAGTTAGTTTGCTACACTATATTTCGTGCATAATTCAGAGGACAATTTTTAATTAAAAATTATTTACCTTTTTAAGGAATCATTTGAAGTTTTATGGCAGTATTTCCTCTAAGGTTTTTCAAGTATAATTTCTATTTATTATCATAAATATTTGCATGTGTTAGAACATCGCCCAAATTCTAGGGATTTTTTATGGGCTTACACAGAATTGATAGGAAATATATATTTTTTAAATATCAATGAATTATAATGTCTTGAGAAAATCATTATTGTCCTGTTCAATTTTGAGTTCCCCTATAAAAGCATATTTCTTAATCTTAACCAGAGTTGTGAGCTACATCGCTTGAAACGACTTTGAGCTTTCTTGGTCAAAGTTACTAATGGAGATTGGAATTGATCATTTCCAAATACTGTAGTATGTGAACCTAGTTAAAACTCATGATCTGGTAAATGCCTGAAATACAGCAATGTTTCATATAAGCTACATAATGAAAAGGATTTAGTTTAAATGATTTTCACTAGTTATAAATCAAATGCATGATTTCCACGCGTATTATAATGAAACTAGTTTTACGAAAGAATGTAAAGAAGTTCATCAAAACAAGTTAACTAAATGAAGTAACGAGAGGCACTTGATAACAAAACTTGTCCACTTCTCCTGCCCTAGCCTGCAAAAAGTGGGACTGAGCACGTTTTAAACCGTCTTACTCATTAATATGTAGTTACTGATCTAATCCTTAGTAGGTATTTCGTTTGCGTATGGGGCTTGTTGAATATCAGTTCGTAACATGCAGTAAAATGCACTTGAGTTGAGTGTTGTTTTCCAGAGTGGTGGATGACGATGGGCAGGACTCAATACATCTTTTGAAGTTGATGTAGAATTTTATGGTGTGTGATTTTTACCTCATCAATTTCTAAAATTTCTATGTTAACTAATCGGTCCCATGATTTTGCGTGGATGAGCTTTATTGTGACTCACACCTGTGTGTGAAACTAAATTTTAGTTACATTTTTGGAGATTCATTGTTATTTTAGTTTACTTTCAAGTGACCAAATACAGTATTTCAAATTCATCTATGAATTTCGTGGTCGTGCTACAGGGCAGCGTGAGCAGCAACAAGGGAGTTACTGAGCGAGACTCCAAAGATCGCGAAGCCGCTAAAGAAGAACAAAAAACTGCTGAAAAAGCCAAGTAAGTCTTTTGCTTGTTGGTTTGTGTGTCGTGGGTCAATGTTAATTCGCATTTTGTGTGCTTATTAACAGTTTCAATAAGACTAATAATCCTTTTTGAAGAAATAGTAGCAGATTCAAAGTCAGCAAAGGCTGCTCCCGTAAGCCAATGGATGGTCTCCCAGTTTCTCATGATTTTAGTTTACCAACAAAAAGAACAAAATTTTGGACTGCTGCTTTATGCACAGAAAAGGGGAATATTCGCTGGAAAACTTTTCACACTCAAGGAGAGTCGGGATTTGATTAAAGTTCATACGATTAGTTTAAGCAGAAACATTCGGAAGGTATGGCTATTTCAGGTTCTTCTTGTCGTCACTGTTTCCATACTAGCCCGGGACACGCTTTTTTTACGATTACTATCGTTTTACATTCATTGAAATACATGTATGTATGGAGGTGCGTATGTATCGTTAATTTATGCATTATGAAGATCTGACAATTCAATTTCACTGTGAATTTATATTGTACTCAACAATTTGATTTGATTTAAAGTATAATGTCACAAAGGTTCTAGTCAGCCATTCAAAAAATGATACAAAAATGATTGATTGAATCAAATACAATTATTTGATTGAAATCAAATGATTGATTTCAAAAGTACAAAAAATTTCCTCTTTCCGATACAAAAATTCAGAACTTTCTTAAAAAAAGACCTACAGGGGAGCAGACAAAGTTATTTTAAAATCTGAACTGTTTCAAGAATAGAAAGCTTTCTCTTTCGTTGTTTAGAGGTTCTACTGCATCTTGACTTTTTAAAAACTTTTTCAGACTTGTGTAGTTATGTAAACTTCTAACCAAATCATTATTGAAAAATTATACTTCGTTATATTATATTTTTATGATTAAAATTCCCATCATACAATCGGGACCTGAAAGAATCAACAACCAATGTTATCTCTGCCCGTGTCGATGCAGGTCGGCATTGGAGAAAAAAGCAGCGCTGTATGACAAGCTACAAGGAGGCGTAGCTGTACTGGACGATGACTCCCTTAACAACAGCTTCCTGGTCAACTTTCAGGTGTTTCTTTAGAGACACGGGGGTTTAGGTTACCTATTCAGCATAGTCAGAGGTTGCCAATTCGAAGTGCAGTCTGAGTTTCTTGCTGCATGAGTAAGCTATGTTTCGGGGTCAGAGTTAAGCGTGTTTTCGTTGGTTGGGGTTTTATTCACAAATTTCAGATTCAGACGAAAAGTAATTTGCGACTTGAGTAAGATACTTCAAAGAGCGAGACCAAAGAGAAACCAGGGTAGACCCATCAAATTATGATAAAATAGAATTTCAATTATGAAATAGTTTTATAGTCGCAATTAAAAATAATACTAAAATAATTACAATGTTTATCAGCGGGACCACACGTCCGCCTGTTTTGTTGTAGTTTCCCTACATTTTTCTCATACGTTTCGTTTAAATCTTATTTTATGGATTAACTGTTCTGTGATTACATTTTCTTAACCAGTGCACTTTTCCCTCTCTAAAATTTCCTTCCCTTCCTCTATTATAAGATATAAATCATTGTTTTCTTCATAGAAGTCGTAATCCTATCAAACATTCTCCTGCCAGTTATTCCTTTTACCCTCCCCCTCGTAGTCTTCTTTTCGAGTTTACTCAGACTACTGATTTCTGTCTACTTATCTTGACGTGTTTTTTTCCGTTTCCAGAAAAAAATCGTAGACAGCGTCTTGGCTGAAAAGAAGAAGCGAGTAGAGAAATCACCGTCAAAAACTGCGCAAAATGAAAGCCCGGATGACTGGTAAGTTCACAACTTGAGTCAATTTTTGGCAGTGAAGGCACTATTAAACTTGTATGATCTCGTGAGCTCGGTCAACATAACTCTATTCTATACTTAAATCATCAAACTATATATCGAGGTTGGCTATTGTTCTGTTATGTGTTCCTCTTTCCGTTGACAAACTGCATTCATTTTCCGAAAAACCTTTATCTGTTTTCTGTTGGTTGATAAGCCTGCCATATTTGATATACGTTTTTCGAAGGAGGACCATTATACATAATGAATATTTTCGAACTGTTACGTTGAAAGCCATTACTGCTTAAAAAATTTCAAGTGAAGCACAAGTGAAACCTTCAGAAGTTCCACGAACTAACTCTACGGGTTTTACACGCCAGGGTTGAGCATGTGGACGCATTTGGCCGCTCCCGTGAGGTGCGCAGAAGTGAACTGCCTTCTCTGCTCGAGCAGGACCGCTACTTGCGGGATGAAGAGCAGACTGAGGTAAGAAAATTCAGTTGTTCGTATTGTGTGCACGTCCTTCTTATCAAGATGAGCAGAGTGGCTCGATTAACAATTCACGTTAAATATTTCGAGGGACAATTTTTTTAATTATGGATTATAAGAATGAAAATAAGTATTGGTAAAAAGCATTTCGTATTGTGTGCGCATCGATCATATCAAGATGGGCCGTGGCTCGATTGACAATTCACGTTAAATATTTTGAGGGACAATTTTTTTTAATTATGTATTATTAGAATGAAAATAAGTATTAATAAAAAACATTTGTATGGTATGGCACCTATTTAATTGATGTTCACTGAATTAACGAACTATTTACAGTAATATTTTTGAACTATTTACAGTAATATTTTGGAGTGCGTTGTACGGACATTTTTTTCGCGTCTCAATTTTTTATCAGTATGTGACCCTAACCCTTGAAAAATTCTCAAGCTGGTTGTGTATATTTTTTGTAAGAGCTTATGAAATGACTTGAAGCCATAAGTGGGTGCAGAAATGGCTCTGAGGGCGAAAACGTTCGTGTAATAAGATATCCAATGAATGTATTGCATATTCAAACCTACTTTATAAAAAAGAGGTTAACATAACGTACGATATAAGTTCTCCAAGCCAGTAATTCTTGGTATAACCAATAATTCATATACATCTGTTGCTAATGAGCAGCTTCCCTTCTTGTTGTCGTACTTAGTAACACAGTGAGTCCCAAACTAGGGCTGCTTATAGACGGACTTTCGTGCAATTTTTATTTTGTATGAAACAAAACATAAGGCTATACCCTAACGTTTTTCTTACTCTGTATGCATTTATTCGTGCGTAAATCAATGAAAACGCATCAGTTTTTGCACAACTGTCTTTGATTCTTTGCTGGCGAATCTCAAACTTTGGTTGGTAAAAAGTACGTTTTGATAAACTGAAAATATTGCATTTTTGATCGTTTTGATTCCAAATTTATGATCGAACGTGTTTCCTAATGCACTTCTGATCACTTTCCGTGCTAGTAAAACTATAATTTTTTTTCATAAATTTTCGAAAAAAACGTAAGGGTATAGCCTTATGTTATTTTTCATAAAAAATTAAAATTCTACGAAACTCGGTCTGTATGCATATATTCGTGCGTGTATCTTGAAAAACGCATCAGATTTTGCGCAACTGTCTTGGATTTTTTGCTAGCGAATCAGAAATGCAACATTTCTGATTCGACTTTGGTTGGTCAAAAGTACGGTGTGGTAAACTGAAAAATGTTGCATTTTTAATTGTTTTAAAGGTAAATCTATGATCTAACGTGTTCCCTAATGCACTTCTGATCACTTTCTGTGCAAATAATATAATTTTTTTTTAAATTTGCGAAAAAAACGCAAGGGTATAGCCTTAGGTTTTTTTTTCATAAAAAATAAAAATTGCCCGAAGCTCCGTTAGTATACACGTATTCGTGCATAAATCACCAAAAACTCATCAGTTTTTGCACCTGTCTAATTTTTTGCTAGCGAATCTCAAACTTTGGTATTTTTACCCTTATGGTATTTCGTCATAAAAATCATAAAATTGAAGGGTGGACAGCACTAGTGGACTACTTGCCTTTTTTCCCACGGGAAAAAATGCAAGTAGTCCACTAGTGCTGTCCACCCTTCAATTGCGCACTCGAGAAAATTTCAATGGTTTTGTATACTTGACAGATTGTTGTAATAAAAGATAGGAATATGCACCTACCGTGCATCACGTACGATACATAAGATATTTTTTGCCAATTATTCGCTATTTGTATAGTACTAATTAGTATTGGCGTCATATTCGTACTCAATACATTATAACACACCCATTTATAATCAGAATGTTTCAAAAAATTGTTAGGGCAGACCTTCATGAAATTTTTTGCAATTTTCAGACAATGTCTCAGAATTTCCTGAAACTTTGTCCACAATTCAGATTGGGATTCCAGACTTCGAAAAATTACTTCAGTGATGTAGGGGAAATGACAGAAAAAAGATTGGGAAGCACTGTACTTCTAAGTACTTCAATAAGGTAAAAAGTACTAGTAAATACTTACTAGTACTAGTGGAATAAGCACAAGTACTTGCTACTGTAGTACTAAGAATAGTAATATATGTATTTGGGTGACCGCAGAAGCCTGGAGACCTGGAGACGGAGGAAGGAGTGTCAGCATTGCAGGACGAGTTCGAGGACGCCTACAGAACACAGCAACGCCAGCGCTGGGAGCAGCAAGAGCAAATCAATGCTGCCAAGCAAAACGTTCATTATCAGGACGTAATGTTCGATGGTATGGACTCTCGTATACCTGTTGGCTCTATATTAATGGTAATCTTTTATTTTGAGCTTCCATTGCTTTTTTGAACACTTGTTCAGGCTAAGTTTTTAAATTCGAGCCAAAATATTTGAGTTTAACTTCAAGATTTTGAATAATTTTGGCCGATATTTTAAAACAGAATCTCATTGAATTAATTCAACTGTAGGTTCTAATTATAGCTGTATTTCACAATTTACACATTCAGCGTATTGTTGCATTTGTTTGCAGAGGCGCGGACACACGGTGCAGGGTTCCTGCCCTTGTCGGGCGACGCTGACCAGCGGCAGCAGCAACAGCAGTTGCTGCGCGACCTGCACGCCGTGAGCGAGGCAGCAACACGTCATCACAAGCGCGAGCAGCGAGTGAAGGAGCGTGGGATGGCGCAGCGACTTGCCAAAATCAGGCAGAGAAAGCGCCTCAAGCGTGGTCTACCTGACGTCGGTTAGTTTCTAAGTTCGTTCTTATATATTTTTTGTTCAGTCTGCTTCAGTCCTTTACAAACAAAGCTCCCAAGGGGTTGCTATGAAGGGAGATATTATTCAACGAATGTTTTGAGAGATGAGGGGGCTGCGGTAAACAAGAATAATTCATTACCTCTCAGGTTCATTTCTTATCTTTGAATCCAATTGCTGAAATTGTATCTTGAAGGATCAATTAAAATACTGTGGTTCAGTTTCTTGTTCTCGGAAAAAAGCGATAGTTCTATCATAGGTTACTTATTGGGTGTATAAATGGGCATACGAGTACAAATACCAGGAAAACAATGTAATAATATTTACGTAACTTTACCGCCAGGCAAATCAGACGAGTTTAAGACGCCACCAGAATCTGACGAGGAGGACAACGACGAGGGAGAGGCTAGCGTACCACTAGCTCGGTCAGATAATGTGCCAGCTAAGAGGCCGGATGCACCAGTGCGTGAGTGGGACGTCGGGAAGCAAGTGATTGGGACGCTTGTCGAACCAGCCGATCGTAACCTCGATACATTCAGTTCTAAGAATCCTCTGGGCGGCTCTGTAGAGATGACCCAAGAGCTTTGGGTCGACAGGCAGAGGTTGCTGAGAGAAGCAGAATTTGCTCCTCCCTCTGCCTACAGTTCAGCAGGGCCGTCGGACAAACGGAAAAGAAATAACTCGTACGAGACACCGTGTAACAGAAATACAGGGATTGAGGAAGACTCGTCACTGTATCAAGAAGAGGACAGGCTGCAACAAAAATATAACAAGAATCAGAGTCACCAAAAAGATATCATTAATGAGTGCACGGACGGTAATCCTAATATAGGCAAGAAGTATGAAACCTCGTCAGTTTTTGATGAGGTTATAGTACCAAGTGTCCGGAAGCCCCAGCGGAAAGGCGCAGAAATAGCGCCTCCAGCAACTTTCGAATACTACGCGCCTAATTCTAAGAGTAGACCACCGTCATCGAATGTTGCTCAAAGCCTGGAAGACGCAATTAGCAGAGGCTTGAAAAAGATTAAAGAACAGGCGTGATTCAATGGAGGGTAAAAGTTTCAGATTAATTAATTTCTTGCTCATGAACATTGTGTAAATATGTCACTAAGACGATAAAAATCTTTCATCTACTTCCGCATAGAGAATGATGATGGTAGCTTGGATTTGACAATAATACCGTAAAGTTCAACAAATGTCTTATGAGTTACTGGTTGGGTATTCCATTTCTATGCAACGCGTCTTCTCTACTATATGCACTTTCTATCAGACGAATATATCGAAGAACGTTAAAAAAGATTGTTTCAGTTACCGTCCCATAGCAACTTAATGTTTCAGAATTCTATTTCACGTTAACGAAGTGAACGACAAAATGATATCCTGCTTTGTCTTAAGTCCTTAAACAGTATTGAAGCAATTGTCAATTGGAAGCTCAGTTTTCGTGGAAGATCTTTCCCTCTACCAGTTATTTTATCGATTCCGCGACAAACATTTAAATAACTAATAATCTAATTTTGCATAACATGAAATGATAAGATCCACCATCCTAGTTTTACCGTACAATTAATTTTCGTTGAAATTTATGTGTGAAAGTTTTTTACAACATTAACGCACGATTCACGAATTTACAGCGTCATCCCTGGCAGCACCGTACTTGCACGACACTACTGTGTTCGTGATAGCGGGACTATGCTCCACCGGGCGTGACGAACATTCTTAACATTTTCTTACTTCTCCAAGAAACGTCTAGCAGTTCAAAATACGGCATCAATTCAATTTATGAACTTTTAGGTACAGCACTACCAGGTACGTATATTACCAGACAACGATTGACTAATGTAACCTGGACAACATCGCAGTATTTTGGAGATACATTCCTATATAATTAAAGAAAAAGTTCGCTTTTACATTTACACTAGAAGAAATCATTCTGATGCGATACAACGAGCATCCCTACTGGGTCACTGACATCAAGAGTTAGGTTCCAGGACGAGAAGAATTTCTGCACTTGATGTCACTATCGACTGTGCTACCACTACGGTCATAATCCACTATCAAAGAAAAATCTTCGTAGATTAATTTTCAATGGAGGGAGTGACATTCGAGTGTTACGCTGTTACTCAACAGATACTCAAACAAGCAACACACTTAACTTATACAGTAATTACGAGCTCCAGAGCATAACATAACTACGTCTCAATAAGCGTATATATGGAAGAAGACGAGACGATATCACAGTAACCATTCTTATGTACAAAACGCCAGTCGAAGACTCCTGAGCGAAGAAGAGAAAATCTCTCGCCCAAACGCATTCAACCACAGATTTCTGCTTAGCGGTGGTTCTCAATGAATATCATTCGCTAAAAGCATTATACCGGAAACAGTTGAGTTGCCTGATTGCAGTGTCCGTCTCATATTAATTGAACCTTTAAAATGTTTCTTCATTTTTAGAACATCAGCCGTCACAACGCATGACACCACTCAATTAAGCATTTGAATACATTTCAATTACGGAGAGGACCTTAGAATATTCTTTGAAACTTAGTCATACAATGTCCCAACAAAAATATGGTTGGTACCATCCTTCGTTATCGGACGTACATTGATAGCATTCAATCAAGTTGACATACCTCAATGGTGACGGGCAGCAGCTCTCAGGTAGATGCAGAGGTGAACTAACTACTGCATCCTTTGCTTCCTGAGTGTACGCAGGAAATGAACAGTACATTATGATACAATGAAGTAAATACTAAGCAATAGTACCTAAAAATATTCAACAGATCTTGTACTTAGAAAAATAAAATTAATTGTCCTAAACAAAAAAAAATAAGCAGGGGCGTAGCCGCTGCAAACACTAGAATGCTCGCTGCCTCTAACATCCTTATTTTATACTCGAAATAACGTTTAAAAACATTGAGAAATGCGACAACGTAAGACAAGGATGAATAACAATGTAAAGTAATAAATTGATTTTCCGCTTATCTTCTCAGCTCCTCGGGTGATCTTGCACCCTGTATCTATAATACATCAGCGACGCTGATTTCACGTACACATTATCAGTTTATAATTCACTAGGACTCATCTCGTAATGCTACTGCTAGTATTATTGCTACGAGGTTCTAGTAATTGATATATTAATTTTCTAGAAACGAAAATAAATTGAGTAATTGACGTGTTTCTGAGAAAAACGGCGTATCTGGAAGTACGTTTTGATATATAACGAGTACTCTAATAACATTAATCAGTTTAATCGTTTTTGAAAACTCGAGTTAGAACTCCAGTCTCGGTCAACAATACTGTAATATGCAGGAATTACGATTTAAACAACAAATAGAGACTCATAAAAACACGTTCAGGGACGAAAATCTTGATGCAAAACTACTGCCCTACGCGAACCATGACATTTCTATTGGCTTACGTTACGGAAGCTCTTTCGAAAGATTAAAAAGAGTAAACTCTGCAGACAATTCCAAAGAAGCAACTGCATCTCCAGTATTAAAGAACGCAATTCAACAGTAGCTTTAGAATTGTATCGAGATAATTATTTAAATATATATTGCTTAAAATTTTATATAGTGTCTTCACGTGACTGGAATAACGCGAGTTCTCATAACTTTAACATTTTCGTGAAATTTCAAGAAACGCAAGGACATGAAAAAACGCATTCTTTACAGAAATAAAAAGAGATCGAAAAAAAACTGTTCCTTATTTCATTGCTGCAGAGAGACACTTGTAGTGGCTAAATCAAATGCAGGCTAAACGCCGCCTCACGTCCAGACAGTACGCTTTCTTTTGCATAACAACAAATACCACACTTCATTCACTAGAACGCATGTATAGTCGACTCAGAGATAGGTGAACAGCACCTTAGAACTGACGAAGAAAAACATCTATACTCTTAATATGCTATAGGCAGGTTAGAAGAGCTTAGCACCACAATACGTGAAAATTCTAACTCTAGAATAGGGGATTAAGAAAGTAGATGACTGGTCAATATTGACATATAACATTCGCATCTATGTTCATTGAACTTTGTCAACAAACGATGTAACAAACAAAGTAATGAGAAAGTACTTAAAGTTAGTCTAAAATAGAATCAGACAACTAAATGAAAATATTTCTCTACGTTAAATATTACGACTAGAAGAGAAGATATTGACGTAAAATACTTATCCGTACAGATTAGATACTCATCAGTCAGCCCACTTAACCATGCATCGTAAACAAAGTAAAGAAAATACCAAACGATATTTTTGAAGTAAACATTCAAAAGAGACCTGACGAATAAACAACTTTAAAATATTTTTGGTACACAGCATCATGCAAGTAAAGCGCCAGATAATAGAAATGATACAAAAATAACGATAAAAATTAAGCATTTTGAAGAGTGCAGCATAAGATGGAAACCGCGTAGTTCTGTATTGAGTTCAGTAGTGGGTGGAAGTCGTGATCAGAATTTAGGTGGAGCAAAGTGTAAACAGTTAAAATGAGAGCAGAGGCAACCTTTCCCAACGTACGAAGCAATTGCATCTGTCACTATCTGTATGACAATTTATTAACGTTTGCAACAGATCGCAGTTTCTGTCTTAAACTTCGTAGGTAGACTAGAAATGTGGATGAATAGCAAGTCCGAATCAAATTGTAAAGATGTAATTTTCGAACAAAGGAGTGTGGAGTCGAGTGTTGAATTTTGTCAGCACTTTTTAAAATGTTGCAAAGTAAAACGCCCAGCAGGAAATACAGTGGATGTCGAGGTTAAGAAGAGTGTGGAGTCCTAGAGATCAGCTACTGGAGCCGTAGACAGGGAAGTCTCCTCGTTGTTGAGGGAAGTGTCGGAGAGGCGGGACCTCATTCTGTTGTAATACTTCACATTGTGGGTCATCAGGCCGATGCCCTCGTCAGAAACGGTCTGTTTCTTCTTTAGGATAGCCTTGAATCGCTCGAGGAGACTACGTTCAGCTGGAGACAAAGTCGAAAGTGTTGGTTTACTACTGAACAATTTCATAGGGGCGTAACATAGGCTACACAGAATTTACTAACGTGAAAGAAATGTGTATCCCATACCTCAAACAAACCGGGTCAAAATACTCTACGCTTCATCAATATAATCCGTGACACCAACAAACAGAAAATACCGTAGAACTACTAAAATTTTTCATATTGAAATGTTTCATACTAATGACTTTTTGTAGAAAACATGCACGTATGTTCTGAAGTGGTAAAGAAAACACGACGTGAATATTCAAGCTCTCACAAAGAGCAATTGGAAATCCCAAAGCACTGCACATGTTCACATGAAATGGTTCAGTGACCATGACGTACTTCAACGGAAAATCGATGTTTTGTGCTTGGCTATCGCCATTAAGTCTTCTGTTGGGATATTTCTTAGATAAATTCAGATTATGTATTAGTTACAATGTCCCCACAAAACTAGAACACCACATTCTTTAAATAAGCTCTAATGATGTCATGTTGCGAGTACAAACTCATTGTTTTACCATTAATCCCTGCACAACAGGAGAGAGTCGCCTCACTCACAGTCGTTATTAGATTATAAAATAACTAATCAGTGTAATTTAGACCAAGAGTTTACATCTAATATTACATTCCGGGATGGCATACAACCTATTTCATAGCATTAATTTTATACATGTCATTTCAAAGCATGCATTTCATATAATAGCATGTATTTTGTAGCATATATTTCATAGCCTGTATTTCAAAGCCGGTATTTCATAGCAGGCACTTCATACCAATCATTTTATAGCAGGTATTTCATACCAATTATCTTAGAGGAGGTATTTCATAGCAGGTATTTCATACCAATTATCTTAGAGGAGGTATTTCATAGCAGGTATTTCATACCAATTATCTTAGAGGAGGTATTTCATAGCAGGTATTTCATACCAATTATCTTAGAGCAGGTATTTCATAGCAGTTATTTCATTAATTTTATTACGGTACTCCTCGGCTGTTTGTGAGGCTACAGAGGACTGAATTTTTTCCTATTCCCAACGGTTTACAGTTGTAATAATGTGAATGTATTGTTCAAATTTTCAGAAATATGGGCAACAGTGTATGTCATGGTACACAATTATCTTATTCAGGAATGCTTTGCGGAAATATGGTTGAATTGAATGAAGAACAGCTTGCATCTACCCACATTAGTTTTCACAAGCCTTTATTTTCCTACTGTTTTAAACACTGTCACAGAACATAAGGTCTAAAGAAATGGTAGTGAAGCGTCCCAGGGGTGCCATCAATGAGACCCATTAGACATCATTTAACAGAGTGGCTACTTTACTCAAATCTAAGTTTTTACTGTGTGTTAAGCACGTGTACACTCTACAAGCAAGAAATCATATCTACTCACAGTACCTTCATAAAAAACTTATCCAGCAGCCCCGGTCACTTACATGAAACTCGCGTGATGCCGTCGGCGACGATGAAGAGGCCAAAATAGAGCCCGAAGGACAGCACTGTGAGCACTACACCGCTCACCAGCAGTATTTGCGGTCCAATTGCGTCAAATTCCTGTAAATGGCGGTGCATTTTAAAGCCATTTTCAGGTCCGTAATACCTCAAGTATATATAACACAGTACAGCGTATGCAAAGCGCATTCAGTATAGTACAGCATTTGAAGTATAATACAGCGCATACAGTATAGTATGGCGTAGCGTATACATTGTACTATATCATAAATGTACAGTAAAGACTGTACTGTATCGACAATTTTTGATAAAAAAAACAAAAATCAATTATGAAAGTACTCTATGAACTATGCCAATACATTCATTTTTCATTGGATAAACACAGTCTACTACGAGAAACCAAATAGAAGTCACATTATGAAGGAGTACGACAGATTAGACAATATTCCACATGGTTCTTCCCCAATAGCTTTCGAGAAAATGTTTCAACAGGGCCAGCGGACACTTCGAATTGTCAATCTACATATATAATCGACTATGTATCTCCATCTTGTTGTATCTGTGTGTGTTCGTCCCATTACTTCATATCTATTACTGAAGAAAAATTATTGAACTGAAATCAGAACGGGTATGAATGTATTACAAGCATTGTATTGTGGATACCAAAGGCGCCGGATCACTTTAAAACACGCCATTTGTTCCGTTATTAACTTTTTTCTTTTACACGGCCATGTTATCGTACGTAAGATACAAAATGAAAGTTTTGTATAAATTCAAGAACAATATTTTGATTCTGATGGTAAGACGTGTAAAACTGAAAAATGCATTTTATTTCATAGTTCCTTAATTTCATCACTCTTAAACCAAGAAATTTCAATGGGTACTATCTGGGGCATGTTATTATATCATTAGATAAGATACAGAATGGTAGTTCTGTATATACAAAATGATATGATTTTGTGATAATACCCGTGCCATCAAAAATGATGGTAAATACTGTTGAAAAGATATTAAATAAAATTACATATAAGAACGCAATGCAATATGTTTAGTTTTATATGTATTTACAAAGGACAAATGTTTTAATTGATTATTTCTTTAATGACAATATTCCTAGTGAAAACTAAGACACTTAGTTTTCTACTGCTGCAATTGACTCTGCAATTCGTGTCATATTCGGGTACAATGTACCCGAATCATAGGGCAATACCCCGCCGAACTCGGTATCCACGATACGGACTCGAGTATATAAGGCTCTGGATCTCTCTAATTTTTTTGATAGTGACACGAAACATATAAATAAATAAATAAATAAATATTTAAATAAATGAATAAATATATAAATATATAAACACACGACGGTCATTCTTAGTATTAGATTAATAAAAAATATTCTTTCAAAATGCAATAATTCGTCGTAAATCTTTAATACGTTCATCTTTATAATAATTTCAAAATAGTGGAATCTAAATCATGGAATTTCCACGGGAACTGTCTAGTGTAGATATGTGCAGTATCAAAGACACGTGGCGAGGTTTTCACCCAGATATGTTGGCCGCCCTTACGGGGAAACAAAAAAAAAATAAAAAGAAAAAGCTTACAAAGTTACAAAGAAAACTAACTCTAACTCCAACAAGTGGAGAATCATCATGAGTAGCTAAGAATTCATAATAAATATGATAAGGCATTTACACGAGAACTGAAACCATTAACAGCAAGAGAAGCGATGCATTTAGAAGTACAGTACTCACATGGCCGATGATCACAGGAAATACCATCTCTCCAACAGCTGCACTCATCACCAGCACGCTTGTGATCTGGGCTGCTCAAGTAAATAGAACGATATTCAAAAGCAGCCCCTGCAACTGGCGGTAAAACTTAATACAAGAAGAGGAACTAACGTCACAAAGCGTTCCGTAATAGTTCAATTGGATGGGATATTGAAGTGACTTGCAGGTGAACGTTTCATGTTCACATACTTTGCACTAGAAGAAGATGCAGAGACGAAAGTAAAGTCTCTAGATGCATGTCTCCTCCTGAGAATTAACTCTCATAAGAGACATCATTGTTTGCCACATGACAGCATGGCATGCTAGCAACATTAACAACTGGGAGTCACACAAACTTTTCAAAGGCTAGAGGAGTCCTTTAAAAGAGCGCCGTATATGAAAGGAAGTACTCAGAATTCAATATTTTAAGATAAGTGAGCCACCCAACATTTTATATTTAATTAATACTATTATGCAAAATGATAGGTTTTTGGAAAATCTAAAAAAATATTTATGAACAAGATCAATTTCTCTACTTCGGTACTTCTATGATACAAACCGTAGAAGTGAATTAAACTTAAGCTAATAAAAACGCACTAACACACTTTCCGCGAATTCGGTTGAAAATATATGATTTTTTCCATAAATTTCTACTGTAAAACGCAAGGCAATATTTTTATGATTATTTTACACTTTTATTCACTTATTCAAAACATAACGAAACTTTAGCACTAAATTATTATTTGCGTGTATGCAATGGAAACTGCATGTTTCTAAGTTTAACGTCTATTCCATATTTCATGGAAATCTGAACGCCAAAAGCAATAAAATACCCCGTTCATTATGAGCAAATTGTGTTCAGTGACTAACTATTAATTACACTTCCTAAATTCGATTAAGATGTAAACTAATTTGTTTCCTACAAATTTTTGTGTGAAACGTTAGGGATATTTTGATATTTACCACATATCCATTCACTCATATTTCATTTCATAACGACATGTAGTTAGCAAAACTACTGAAACGAGACAATTTTAATTGATTTTCAAATTTCTTGGGGAACAAGTGCAGTTAATATTGTTTCTTTGTTAAAATAAATAGTAAAATTTACCAATTTCAATGAACAAAGAATTTTAGAAAAATGTGCACGGGAAATTTCTAGAAATGTGACTACACAAAATTCCCTGTTGTGAAATACATGAACTTTGGCACGTAGCGAAGTAGCGAAGACAGAGACGAAAATTGCAAGGCAATATTCGACAACGTGTAGCGTCATGGAAATTTGAAAACAATCGTAGACAACGTTTGACATCAAGGAAATTGAAAACAATCGTTGACAACGTGTAGCGTCATGGAAATTTGAAAACAATCGTCGACAACGTTTGACATCAAGGAAATTTGAAAACAATCGTCGACAACGTTTGACATCAAGGAAATTTTAAAACAATCGTAGACAACGTTTGACATCAAGGAAATTTGAAAACAATCGTTGACAACGTTTGACATCAAGGAAATTGAAAACAATCGTTGACA
This sequence comes from Trinorchestia longiramus, assembly GCA_006783055.1. Taxonomy (NCBI): domain Eukaryota; kingdom Metazoa; phylum Arthropoda; class Malacostraca; order Amphipoda; family Talitridae; genus Trinorchestia; species Trinorchestia longiramus. The sequence goes on along the minus strand of VCRD01003329.1, from coordinate 30,720 downwards.
ACGTTTGACATCAAGGAAATTTGAAAACAATCGTTGACAACGTTTGACATCAAGGAAATTGAAAAACAATCGTAGACAACGTTTGACATCAAGGAAATTGAAAATAATCGTTGACAACGTTTGACATCAAGGAAATTGAAAACAATCGTTGACAACGTTTGACATCAAGGAAATTTGAAAACAATCGTTGACAACGTTTGACATCGAGGAATTTTAAAACAATCGTTGACAACGTTTGACATCAAGGAATTTTAAAACAATCGTAGACAACGTTTGACATCAAGGAAATTTGAAGACCATGTTCGACCTTAAAAATTTTAACGAGAACACCTGATATTTTGCACACACTTACAAGTGACGTGTATGTACGTCTCGGTCATGGAGATGGTGGTGGGGAAGACTGAAGATAGGAAGGTGCCGAAGATAGCGGTGCCCACGTAAAGCATTGCGTGGTCGTGTGGCAGTGACAGCATCAGCACCATCGCGATGAAACAACCTGTCTAAAAAGAGGCGTTACGAGAAGAAAGGTCAACTCAAGCCATTTGGGCACAAACTAGTTATATACACCAGAAAGTCCAGTAATGCATAAACTTTCATGTGGCATTGGTTTCTAGTTGAGAAGGGTACAGGTATATTTTCATTTTACAGAAATTTGCCTTATGCTCTTCTTGCTCGAAATGGTCATTCAAAGTATCTTGAAATGGTGATAACGTAAAATATCGGAAGGAATTACATGTTAGAAATTTAACAGGTTAATCTATGTATAATACATTCTTTTCAAATCAAAACTAACAGCTTCATTCTATCTATATTAGTGTCCGTATAATCACTTAATGAAAGTTGCGACCTTTAAATACGATTTAAAGATGATGAAACACGCCTTAAATCAAGATAATGCTATGCACGTAGAAAAAAAGCTATTTGGAACGTTCACATCTTACATTTAATTAAGTTTGAAGTATGTTTGCTGAAGAATGGACCAAAAAATACTTCGTCAAAAATGTAATTTGAAACAAAGATGATTTGACTGCAAAACCAATTTTTCTTTAAAAAAGTTCACGACGTAGATACACATCGTGCGCCATAATGGCGGAGCTTCTGACTTCACATGAAAGCGAACAAATGATGAGCATTTTGAGGTTTACTTTCATATGTTTTAGTAATAGTAAAAACCAATAACCCACCTAAGTGATTGAGGGAAGAAAATAAATAGGTTGCCCTCACAGAGGCAGAGAATATAGTGTCACATTATCAGGAAGTAACTTCATCTTCCTTGTAGTCATGACTATACTTTGAAATTCAGTTATACTGACATGCACATACTGTCTGGGGAAGATCAGTTCAAATTGAACAGATGATCACACTGTAGACAATATCTCCACGAGATGTGACTTAATCTGCTACTTTTACTGCATGGCATATTTAGCGATAGAAAAATGCATGTAATATTTCAGGCTTACATTATAACAAAATATAGTTAATAGTTTTATATGCGCGAGTACGGGTATGTACCAAATAGTATACGGTACAACAAAATTCAGGTGTTGTGTGTTTTGGGTCAGATCTGGCACATCATGCACTAAAGCGTTAACCCTTTCTCTCTTAAATTATTTTTCTTGAAAGTCTGCTGAAGGAAAATCATGAACAAAAAATCGTTTACTGTAAACACACAGCAACTCCCGCGACGAAACCTTCTTCCTAACTGAAGCATGACGCCAAATTCATGCTTAAATCAAAACACGTACAGCTCCCATACGATGAAAAGAGATGCGTTTATTTGAAATGCATTAGATATGATACTTCAACACTTTCACCCGGATGACACACATATGTACCAGTAAGGGACATGATTATGAAATATACTCCGGGGTGAAAACGTTAAGAGAGAGAGAGAGTTAAGAGTACCATGTTAGCCAGTAGCATCCACTGCGGTGTAATGCGTGTGGCGATGCCGATGGAAATGAGTCTTCCGAAGGCGAAGGTGCCCCAGAAGCACGCGTTCAGGATAGCAGCTTCGCTGGGCTCCATGCCCTTGACGAACTTCACAGCGTATGAATAGACGTAGCCTCCGTATGCAGCCTAGGTGTGTCAATATCATGAGAATTATTCAATGAAAACTTATGTATGTATTCTCAGCACGCAGTCAGAGTGCACTAATATAGTGAGAATTAGAATAGAATAAGGCAATAGAAACGAGCCGTTTGGTCTATTCTTGGGTAACAACTCAAGTCCCATCCAGTCTAAAGTAAAGGCATCAATCACGCACGTACACCTCAATCATGCAAGCCACTTCAGTCATGTACAAGCACTTCACTTACACACGGGCATTTCACTCACGCACATGTACCGCAAACATTCACAAGCTCTAGGAGTTAAGAACATAAAATCAGTGCGTAATAATACTGGGGGTTCCTATTCCAATATTTGTCCACACGATTTTTGAATGTGACCACAGTACCAGCTGAAACGATGTTTTCGGGGAGAGGGTTCCAAGTTTTGTTAATTTAACCCTTTCGGTACCATGATGCAAATATCAGAACCTTTTTCAACATATTTAACATCAAATTTAAAAAAAGATGCTTTGTGATGTTTTACGGTCACTGCATTGTCCTGATCAAACTGTAGCTTGCACTGCCCTACCAGCGTTTGCACAGACACACGTGTTGCTCTGCATCTTAATAGGCGAAAAATGACTGCGGCTACCAGAGATGCCGTCAGTACCGAAAGGGTTAACTGGAAAGAAGCGTAGGGTTTGAGATATCTTTAAATTTATTATAAGTTAATGGCCGTTGTTTCTGGTTTGTACATTACCGTCTCAGTCGAAAAGCCCTTTCAGGGTAACGTCGTCAAGGCCGTTGAGATACTTATAGGTCTCAATGAGTTGGAGTCGCAGTCTTCAATTATTGAGTGAAAATCAAGTACAGTGGCTTATTTGCACAGCTTGAGTTTAGAAATGTAGCGAGACATATTGAACGGAAATTAGTAATGCAGTCAAATGAAAGTAGATAGCGAGTTTGAAATACAGGGTGTAGCAATCGACAGATATATCATAACTATGCCACATTAAACAAAACGCATCATGCTCTAATATGATTAGAGAAAACAGCACAAGTGAATACTGTCAGAAGAAACAACACTTTCACGACGTTTTATTGCTTAAAACAAGATAGAAACCTGTAAAATTAGGGATAATTCTAACTACGCTGATATCAGCAGTTGATGTGTCTAATAGGCAAATTTCCACTGACGAAATGTGTCTGGCATTATTTTACTTAGCAAGCATTTAGACATTAAAACTATACAATAAATGAAGCTGTGCATCTAATTCTTACACCATGATCGTCAGAAGGTCCGTGTTTGTTAGTAAAAAAACTCAACGACCCACAACAGATTAACTTACTCAAAATTCTAGATAGAAAAACTGCTCCACTTTCACCTTAAAGTTCCACTGAAAGCAAATTGTTTTTTCCTCCTAGTACTATTGGCAGTGCATTTTATTCTTCTGGTACATATATTTACAAAACTGTAGTCATACTTCAATTCTGACAATAGTGTATTTTACATACTGTTGCTCCTCACTCTATTTAAATACATAGATTTTTCTATATTTCGTTCAATTGTCGTAAACCCGTACCAATATTTGAACTATGGTGTCTGAAATATTTGCACAATCCAAGTTTAATATTGAACAGCAATAGAGGAGAACAAGCTGGGCAGGAACACTACAGATAATTGTACACATGAAACATCAAATTCCAAAACCCTAAAATAATTAAATTTTATTTTAAAAGTTTAAAATAATTTAAATTCAACTTCAAAAGCCACAAACAAGAAAAAATGATTTCCAGTGTTCATAATAATCGAACACGCAGTAGTCACAACAACGAACACACCTGCATGCCGTCATAGAAGAACAAAATTCCAGCAGCGAATGCAGTCACCAGAGCGATCTGTCGGGTGGTCACTTGCGGTCGATCCTCTGTGGACAAAACACGACTTTACACTTGTGGTTTTTATTGGAAGCCCTTAAGTAATCATGAAAAAATTATTAAACTGATACCTCCAGTACCTAAAACTGCCGTTTTCTTTGTTCTCACGACGTACATACGCTAACTCCTGTAGCTGTGTCTGATATCACGTACTGGAGACGAGCAGCGTGGTATAAAACAGCAGATGTCAGTTGATGTCTCGAAACAATTACAATATTGACAGCACATGCAAGGCCTAATACATATGTTTCGATCTCCATAAGAAATTCAAACGTTCGTTCATTTCTTTTCAAGAGCCCGTACTTCTGTTAACAGAAGGTATCACCTCTTCTTTCCTGCCACGCCTGATTTCTGTTTTCGAAAGATATACTCAGGATGAGAGCCAGAAACTCGATGGAACTCCATATAGCAGCGGCTTTATATTTACTTCGATTGGTACTTCACAGTAGTGAATATTCTACGTACAATTATAATCATTGCCAGGGACGTTTTTAATGCAATATCCTTAAGAAAGGATACAATATAGTCCTACAAGTCGATAAGACAATGCTGTACCTTACTTCTGCTACCAAAACCTACAACCTTACTTACCTTCGTCTCTCTTGTCGAGAGCGACAGTCTTGGAGCCAGCGAGAGGCTCAGCAGCATCAGGCGCATGCTTAAGTTCGAAGGCTTCAGGAGTAGCTGCAACCACGGATGGCAGGTCATCGGAACCCGGGAAGAAGTCTTTGTACACCAGCACCGACAGCAGGATGATAACTGGCAGCTGCGACACACAGTCAACTTGGCAGAGGAGACTACACTTTTTGAAAATTGACGTGTTCAATACTTATCCCCGTGGTGATTTTAATTAAACTCTATATATAGGATAAAACTCATGGTAATAAAACTCTTTACCGCTAAAGTACTACCCTTGTTTTTTGATTACTTGTCTACAAGGACGCCACCAACTCTCAAACGGAATATGATATATTGTGACATCAAAAGCTGAAGTTTTAACGTTTTTCTCACACTAAGAATACTTTTTGGCAACATATGTAAACTCCATAAAAACTTTATAAAGATAAATTACCTAAAAAAATTACCTGGACTTCCCAAGTATAGCTCATTCAAAAAAAGTGCTTTGTAGCAAATGCATAATTCACCTGAATAAATGTTCACTAATGCAATTTAAAAGTTTCCTAAAATAAAAAGGTAAGAAAATTGAAGATCAAGATATTTTAGGGCGCCCATTTTTTCATCGATTGTATTTTAATGAATGAAGGAAAAATTACTCCGTATTTCAAAATTGTATACTTTTTTCCATACAATAGTCATGCACTATGGGTGCCATCGAGGGGAACGGTTAATCATACAATCCTCAAAGGTTTAAAAAAACAGAGTACAAAATTAGTAGTGGAGGGGTTAGAATATTACCGAATAATTATCGCTAACCGCTAACTAGGGTAACCGAATAATTATCGAAGTGATTATCCGACCCAAGAATGGGCCAGAAGGTTCGTTCCTATAGCCTCATTCTATTCTATTCTAATATGTCGAGTATGTGTATTGCTGTAGGTGCCTAACGTACTGTCTTTGATGGACACAGCATAAGCACGTTTGTAAGAATTGAAGCTAGCTATGCGAAGCAGATAAGATCACAACATTTTTTGAAACTCTTTCATGGCGTATATGTACATACGAGTCGAAGCAGGACACGTTATTTGGCTCAATGTACGCACAAAATTATGAAACAGAAAATAGTAATAACAGTGAGCATGATGTCTCGTTTTTTCTATTTATTCTACAGGCTAAACTTGTACCTTACTACAAAAAATTCCATCAAATAAGTATACCAATGCCCACACCGATAACTTTCTTGTGTTAAACTCGACGTACCTACTATACAATACAGCATATTTTTCTGATGACATACCTACTATACAATATAGCATATTTTCTGATCACGAAAACTGATACGCATGTAGCTACGCAACTCATACCTGCATGCAAGACATGATCCAGAAGGCGTACTCTATCTTCGAGTCGTGTTGAGCGTGATGCAGCTCAGTCTCTGCTTCCTGCGTAATGTTCTGCAGCCTAATGTCGATCATGCGGTGAGTGTCTGTGCTGTTCAGTACAAGCCCGTTACAGTCTTCATTCAGCAGGAAAGGTTTCGTCACGATGGGTGACAGGAACGCACCCAGACCGTAAAAGAAGTGTAGTGCCTGATGACATAATTTGCTAAGTTAAACTGTCATTGCGTGAACTCTAGCAGACCATTGGGTACTGGAGACAATTAATTGAGTACTTTTCTGGCTGATATTAATATGAAAACGTACACTGGAGAAAAATTCATGCACAGACGCATTTTTTGCCAAATAAACGATTTGACTTGAAATTGAAAATGATTGTCCGCCATTGTGTTTTTGACACATCTGTTAATGATCCGGATTTGCACTCGAAAACTCATTGAAGAGTCGTAACAAATAAAAAAATAAAAGTAGGAAAAATTTTACGGTCAGCTATATCACCAACATCATTAGACATACCATCAAACATAATTATGTATGGATATGTATCACTTAAGCTCATAAAGAGAAGTGTGTAAATTGAGAATATTTATAGGTTAGTTGAAGCGAGGAAGGTGAGGAAATTGACCTGTAGGAAAGGTGCGACATCGCGGCCGTAGAGCTGGAGCATGGAGATGTTAGCTACCGTGTCAATGGTGCCCATGAAGAAGCCCATGACGGCCAAGGTGGCGGTCAAGGTACCCAGCAACGTGCACTCAGGCACCACGGTCAAGGTGATGGCCATCATCACCACAGAGCTCAGCAGCACCACGTGGGAGCCCAGGCTGTAGACAGGAGACAGAGGGTGTCAAAACGGGGGAATAGAATAGAATAGAATGAGGCTATAGGAACGAACCTTCGGGCCCATTCTTGGGTCGGATAATTACTTCGATAATCATTCGGTTGTTTACCCAAGTCCCATGCCGTATTTCTAGCCGCGTCAACCATGTCGGCAGCGGGATGACACGGAGACAGAGAAAGATGTCAAAACCGGTCACACGTGCAGGCAGAGATGCCCGGATTCTGAGTACAGTCTTATTGCTCTACTAAAATGTAAGGTTATATAAAGAGACTACAGAGGTACGAGGAAAAAACATCGGACCCCAGAAAATGAGAAAAAAATAACTTATTAAAATATGAAAGATTGAAGTTAAAGTAGACTCCGTCATAAAAGAGGATAATTATCCGTGCTATGTTTAATATTTTATTGTTGAAGCTAACAATGAAATGCTTCCCATGGGCCATAAAATAAGATGTAACATTTGACGAAGGAAAAACAAATAACACTTAATGTGTATGAAAAAATAAATACGCAAAATTCTCTGTGTCGGACAAACGCCCTATTTTGATGAGATAAAAAAAATTCATGTCATAAGTCTATCTTCGGGCTTAATTATTTTTCACAAGAGTTGCGTTTCTTGTGCATGAAGAAAAGCTGTGAAAGTTGCGTAGAAACTCGAGACTTCATCGCTACCAATTCTCGTGTTAAATGTGCAAGTGCAACGGGTCATCATTCCTATTTAACCTTCACAAACACAGAAAAATAAGATATTTTCTATGTGAATTTCAACATTGTGTCAATTGAAATATTGTTGGAACTTAGAACACAAAATGCAGCTGTAAATACTAGAATAAATAAACGTACGGAATCCAATCATCATTTCACTGACTTGATAGACAGTCCACTGCTAAAGAATTAAAGCTTTCGATGAATTTGAATGAAAACAAGTTAGACCAACGCACAAAGTTTCGTCTAAGAGATTGGTTAAAAATTTTTTCTTTAAATTTCATGAAGAACACTGCGGCAGTTTGTAGATGGTGGTAAAAATATGCAATATACACATCCTGTAAATTTGAAAATTTATCATTTTTTCAAATGGCTAGACAAAGATTAAAATATGTACGTACAAACGAACTTAAATGAAATATAGTAAGAATTATATCGGGTTCCAAATCATTATTTCACGAATAGAAAGATTGAAGACAAAAATAAAAGCCACTATTAGTATAAAATATCTACGTTCGAGTTGATCTTACCTTATATTTCTGGCCCTGTTCTGCCGCTCTGTGAGTTCCGGCATTGGAGGCAAGTAGAGAGTGAAGCAGTGCTGGTAGTGCTTGCTGTGGTCATGCAGAACAGGCACAGGAATAACATGCAAGGTTACTGTGCTCACATGCATTCATGTCAGTATAGAATATCAAGCAAAAAAACTTAACTTTACTACCCATCATTCAGATATTTAATATACAGGGTGCCCATAAAGTCTCTTCACCATTTCAAAAATTTATTGCAAATGCGATGGAAAGGATATTTTATTCAGATATGTTCTATTTCATTCAGTGTTTATTAAACTTTTTAATCACATTTTGTAATTGTGTGTTTCAGGGATCCTATTTGTGAAAGAGGAGCTGTTGAGACTTTATGAGAGACTTTTATGAGAGACAATTGACACCCTATAGTATTAAGAAATCTTTATGTGAGGAGGAAAAATTAATGCATCCAAGTTAGTGCGAATCTCAACTTCAAAAAGTCAGTAGGTAAGTGTCATTGAACAGTTCAATATGATAGTTAACATTTAATGAACTGATGTACTAAAAAAAGGGGCCTACAAACAAAATAAAATCTACGGATTATACTACTAGTATTTAACTATCTATACACTGGAGACTTCAATGCTTAAGGGGATTACATATGAATATATCATAAAAGCTTAATAATGCAGATAGAAATAGAGGAAAATTATACAAAGCATTCATCAAAATATAACTTGCATAAAAAATGTCAACATAATTAGCGTAGCATAAGTTCCATACCGTAATCATCGCAAGTTTTAAGTAATTTACGCACTTTCAATACATCCAAAATTTATACCTTAGCACTTGCATTGTAATTTCTATGTCATACTCTGTTTAAATTTTTATTTAATTAATGTACATTACCACATACGTTACGGTTTCATTGCCCTATCTTAACACTTATGTCATAGCGTAGGTTCAACTAAATAAATGCTAAGGGATTGGGGAGACTACAGTTAAATATTCTCGCAGAATTAGATTAACGTAAAAAAACAGTTTCCCTAAAACACAATCTTAGTTAATCATCAGTAAATTTATTTTCAGTTTAGTAAACTCAACACTTCGTTTGATCGATGCGAGCGCCTGTCCTACGGTGTAAATATGCTTAAAATGTGGGAATATCGAGTAGATTTAGCATGTATTCAACAAATATGTCCAGTAAAATGAGTTTTTTACAACAAAAATGAAATTTAGAGAAGTCTCTAAAATGATCAATATAGAAAATTTGATTCAATTCATCCGAAGCCTTTTACAAAACAGCGGAACAACTGTTTTGTTTGCTATAGCCGGAGAATCAACTTTATTAGCGACAAAAATAAAGAATACTTCCTCGCCTCCCAATCGTCACGCATTTCATTATGGAGGGACAAATACATTGAAAGGAAGCTTTCAAGCTGAGCCAGTGTCCCTGTGGCAATTTCCTGAAAGTGTTTGTTCTTGCCGAGATACAGAGAACGAAATCAAAGGAATTATTCAAGTTCCAAGAGAACACGGAAAGATGCATTGAATAAAAAGATCAGAACGAAGCATCAGTTTAGTGGAGGGACCTTTCAATACAAATACATTTCAGCTCCAGGATACGCTGATCTCTTTGTGGTTTCTCGTACAATATTGTTTTTTTTAAGAAAATTTTTTCAAAACTTGTTAGATACGGTTGAAGAGATGCGTGTACGCGAATGAGGGTGTGATGAGCCTGTAAGACTCTTACCTTCTACCGACATATAAAAAGAAAGAAGCATGCTGTCGAGTGGCCAACTTGAGCAGAACAGGCAGTTCGCACGGATATGAGTGGCCAGATGAAAAGTTATATAATCTGAGAAACTAGCGACACCGAAAAAAGAACATCTAAGACTTCTGAGCCTCGAACAGACGAGTTTTACACACAAAAACGAAGCTAAGGAAGACAAGAACAGAGAGAGGAAGAAGTTGACTTCCAAACAAGCTCTAATGGCTGATGAGCTCTAAAACAAAACTTTTACAATATTTTGAATAGCACGAAACAAATATCTCATGATGTAGTTCCATATGCTTATGAATTCAATGCAAATACGATTTTTTTGCCGTTGAGAATCACTGAAATATTCGTTAGATTTACTGATAAATTATACAAAATGAACACAGCATGAATCAAGGTTGATGACAACATTTTCTTAAAATAGATAACAAGACAAAGTCATTAGTTACATTTACCCAGGACTCGATATAAAACTAAAAAATGTAGTTTCAGATTAGACCAGCTCATATTACAACGGAATCCCATGTGGTCTAGTGGCTAGGATACCTGGCTTTCACCCAGGAGGCCCGGGTTCGATTCCCGGCATGGGAAGAACTTTATCACCAGCTTGGTCGACTGGTGAGCGAACCTGCTTGCGAGCGGGAAGACCCGGGTTCGAATCCCGCTGCCGACATGGTTGACGCGGCTAGAAATACGGCATGGGACTTGGGTAAACAACCGAATAATTATCGAAGTAATTATCCGACCCAAGAATGGGCCAGAAGGTTCGTTCCTATAGCCTCATTCTATTCTATTCTATTCTATTCTAATTATCATTGATAACAGAAGAAACCACTAAAAATAGTAACAAATCAAGGCTGGACTGGGAAGAGGGAGGGCATGTGATACGAATAACGCATCAAGGCTGACCTGAACACAAAACAGTTGCAACAACACAGAATGTCAAGTGAACTGCCGCATGTGCTCGCACCAGGGACTAGGTAGGACTAGAGACATCTCTCAAGATCTAGCGGGCTGTCCCGCTAGAGCGAGATTCATGGCGGTCGCACAATAGATGACCGAGAGCCAGCGAATATTTCTTTGGCTTTTCTTGTGTTAGGAATAATAACAATTGCTTGAGATGTGCTTTTGTGTCATTGGTTCTCAAATAAAGAAACCACTGCAGACTTGAACAATGAAGAATGAAAACCCGTAATCCGCATGAAAAATAAACCCACTACAGATTCCAACAATGGGTACTATAAAATTAGCACTGACTAGCATAAATATCAAACTGACGAGAACAGACATCATGCGTGCGATCTCCTATAATTTTGTAGCAAAGCTTTCTAGTTAAATTGAAGTGAATTCAAACCTTGAACCAAAGCAAAAAACAACATTGGACACATGATACAACAATGTTCGAGTCTGCCACTGAAAGGAAAAAGAATAATCATAATTGAAATTCTTCTAGTTATTCAAAATGTTATTAGGATACAATAATAATTATATGTATTCTATGAGCTGCTTCAATATGCAGCCAAAACCTGACCCACCATCATACGATGAACAACAAAATTAGGTAAGCTCACATGCATAGTTTATGGACAGTTGCATGCAAAAGCCATTGTTAACTTATAATTGAAATAAATTCATAACATATAAACAAGTAAAACTGTACATGCCGCGCGCCAGTCGTACGAAGGAGAAGAATAGTACTAACACTGCAGCGCGCAAGTCAAATCTTACACAGACTTTTGCCTTGAACTGCAGAAAAGGAATTAAAACACAAGGGAAGAACTAAATATTGAAATTTCCCTGTCACATGGATGCTACTAGTCCATTTATAAAAAAGGAATAATTATACGTGGCTGCAGACGAATGTCTACAGTTTAAAATAACGAGTAAATAATTTAGCGGCGTCTAGGCTGAGGTTGGAGGATGTGGAGAAACGTGAAGAAAGACTGCGAGACTTCCCTTTAAGCTATGAAGAGTGACTGCAGGACTCACCTCTGCACCAAGAAGCCTCCACACGCTGACCCCACAAGCGTGAAGAGTGACTGCGAGAAGAACACCCAGGACATGCTGCTGAACACCGATGAGATGCGGCACTCTGCACAGCATGACATATGATAATTATAGTGATGCCGGAGTGTTGTCTAGTGACATGATAATGACAACTAACTCTCCCTGCAATCAGGTGGTAACTTTAACGTTGCAAGTGTGTGTTGTCCACTTACATAAGATCAAGTACTTTTATTCTAAAATGCAATGACTTCACAATTTCAGTGACGCTTGTGTATAGCCTATTAAAAGTATGATGATGATGATCCATTAATGCACACGTGGCTGCTTCACTCAAATACGGCTGGCGAGTTACACTGCAATCACTAGTGATTTTCAACATTAACCACCTGGCTACTTCAGCAGAGCAGGTGTAGCTAACTTCAGCAGAGCAGGTGTACATAGCTAACTTCAGCTGTGAACATAAATGGACACAAATGAAAGTACGAGTATGTACTTTCCATTGAAATTACACACAGTGATTGCCATGGGTCAAAGCCCTGACGTGACATACTTACTCCACTTATTGCGTCATTTAGTGGAACTGATGTATTCCACTTGAATATTTCTGAAACGTGGTTAACTGCTAAACTTGAAAAATGAATGCGCAAACTTTTAATCTTCCTTGCTAGACTTGTCTATGAATATTTTCTAGCAATGAAGAGAGCAGCACGACACAAGGTGTGGACGAGCAGCCACGCAATGATGACCTGTCACTTAGACTCAACAATAAAACATTGATTTTTGCCAGAAGTATCACACGTAACAGAAAATTAAATTGTTGTTGTGACAGACTGCTATTTGATCTTTTGTTTTAAAGCTAATGCTGCTGGTATAGATTTCAAGTAGATAAATTATTTGTTCTCAGCTGTTTCATAAAAAATGCCTGCACAAGTAGAACAGTAGATCAGTTCAACGCAAATATTAGGTTGTTACAAAAAAAAAATTGCCGCTCGAAGGTTTGGAAGGCTTCTGAAATCGACCATTATTTTGTAACAACCTAATACATATATTCGTGTTACCCAGTAGATAGTGTTTGTTTCGCATTAAAGGAAACTTGTTGATCAAAGTAAAGGGTAACCAAGCATGCAAAATTCGATTACAACACTAAATACTGAATACACCTTAATTGCATAAACAGCCAAGCCTCTACCCTACACCCAAACTATTCGCATACATACATTGCCTTAAAAAATGTTAATCGAATTTCAAATTTTCTTGCCTCAGTTTGGGAGGCGAATTCTGATACTGCGTTAAAATTTTCAACATTGCTGCACTGCACATATTCCAGATGGAGAAATTGTTTTAAAACGTACAATTCAGAAGTAAACTCAAGCTCCACTGACATCGACTCACAGCTACTCAGTCGATACAAGCAAACAGCGCCGTATTCGCTCAACCTTTTATCGGCAAACAATCACGTATACAAGACTGATAAGCGTCCACCTGAGCGTAGATGGATTGAAGTGTTTGGCTGCAATCATCAGAGTTCTGTATAATATTGGCTGCAGTCATTAGAGTTCTGTATAATATTGGCTGCAGTCATCAGAGTTCTGTATAATATTGGCTGCAATCATCAGAGTTCTATATAATATTGGCTGCAGTCATCAGAGTTCTGTATAATATTGGCTGCAGTCATCAGAGTTCTGTATAATATTGGCTGCAGTCATCAGAGTTCTGTATAATATTGGCTGCAGTCATTAGAGTTCTGTATAATATTAGCTGCAGTCATCAGAGTTCTGTATACTATTGGCTGCAGTCATCAGAGTTCTGTATAATATTGGCGACAGCCATCAGAGTTCTGTATAATAACGGCTGCAGTCATTAGAGTTCTGTATAATATTAGTTGCAGTCATCAGAATTCCGTCACATATTTTCCAGATTATGCGACTGCAGAACAATACATAAAATCTATAACTAGCCTAACACAGCATAGAACATAGGGGAAGAGTACTAAAACAAGGCGATTCATTTTTAGTCAAACCTCTAGACATTTTTACTTCTGAATTGTATGTAGAAGGAAGAATAAATATTTTATGTGAGTTAGCACATTACAACACGAATGAACATTGATTTGTTGGAAATGTGAGAGAAAAACTGGTCCGATGTAATCACACTCTGCAGCGATAGGAAATACGATTTCTTTAGACAACGTTGACTTGTGATTAAAAACTAATCATTTCATAAATTTGATACACAGGATAGTCTTACATACACGAAATTTGTACGGTGGATGATTACCTTTAAAAATGCTTACATCTCCTGGATGCTGGAAGCGTAAGGATACTGCCTCAAGAACATCGATGTACTCAGCGGTAAGAAGCAACAGTATGCGAATAGCGATGAAGAGTACAAGCTTCAGTAAATCAGGATGACCAGCGTGAAAAATTCATAAAAAAATTATTTTGCATGTACTATTTATGCACACGGAAAAAAGTTCAGCTCTCAGTCCTCAGTAAAGGGCAAAATATACTCATTACATCATGGTGTGCATACACAGGGCTGTTTTCAAAAATTCAGCTAAGTTCAGTAAAAGAGAAAAAAACAGATCCTACCGAAGAAAATCCAAAATTCCCCGGGACACAGAGAACTAAAAACCCTAAATCCAGTGTATAATGAACGGTCCTCAACTTTCACAGCTTTCTGGACCGTCAACTCACCCAGATCGAGAAGTGTGGGGCCTAGGAAGGCTACGCCCATACCAAAGCTCCAGAAGACAGAGCAATAGGTGATGGTCTTGAGACGGTGGCGCAGGAACAGCTCTCGGAAGCGGCCTCGGCTTGTGCCTCCTACGTATTAAGAACAACAGGTCAGTTAGACGTACAACTTCTTCTTAAATCCCTAAATCTTATCGCTCATCCAAGAAATGTTACTCGTAAAGTGGATATTTTATGTATGGCTCAAATAACATTTTTAAGGCACACTGTAATGTTAACGCTTCTCGTTAAGTGAAGAGCATCTCAGAGAGAAAGTATGAGGAAAGAAATAGCCAGCCTTATAAACGTGCGCAGGTATATCAACAACTGAAAGAAAGAAAGCACACTCTAATACACCCTTATCACCTACATATATTAATTTCAAAGGTTTCAATGTCAATCAACATCAACCTAATTTTTTCCCACCAGGGTAAATTAAACAAATTTTATTCATGTACAAAAATTTTAGAAATTTTGCGCACGATTTTCAGGCTCATTCTTCGAACTGTAGAGCAGAATTGCGTTAAATCACTTCCTATTTACACGAATCATGATTTTCTTTTACTCAAAAAATCCCTCGCATCGAAAGAACAAGAAAACATTTCTCAATTAGAATGTTTCTCTGTGACGTACGCTTTCGTTCATTCGACATTCCCACACTTATTGAAAGCGTTGACCATTTGGAGATTGAGTGTACAATGATACTGACTGGGTAGTCAACTCGAGTGAAGGGAGTTTCTGGGTTGGTTTACAGGCGAAGAATCACAATTCATGCATGACTCCTATGGAGTAGTAGCAAGTGGGTCGAGCGGTTCTACCTTTTTGACATTATGAAAGAACTGAGAACTATTTTTCTCTCAAGTATCAGATGGACTTTTTTTTCATCCTAAGGCAACGCTCGTCATTTATGGGAAGAAATAGTCATGTATAATTTTTATTCACTGACCAAGATAAATATTTACAGCAATCATTAATGCACTTATTAAATAAGTGCTTTAATGATTGTTATTCACTAAAACGCAATTTACAGCCGAGCTGAAACCCTCACAACCACTGAAAATCCAAGATGTAAAAGAAGGCTAAAACCCATGGCGATCGAGTTCAAATTAAGTGTAAAATTACTGAAAAGGTAGAATCTAAAATCAGTACAAAACAACTGGAAACGTAAAGTCAAAAAAGGCTAAGCAACTGGATATTCTATCAAAAATAGGTCTAAAACTACTGGAAATGTAAGGTCGCCCACAATTCTGCAAACGCTGGAAATTTAAAACCAAAATTCAAACAGGAAAAGTTTCCACAGCTGTAGCACACACCTGAGGTGGCAGAGCTATTAAGCTTAGCTACTTCAAGTCGTCATAATGTGTTTGTAAACTCATTTCTAAGACCTAAAGTGCAAGATAAAAGACGAAATATACACCTTCAAATAACTAAATGAAGATTTGCACGGAAAACTGGGTTGTAGTAGCTTGTGTATTACTCGAAGATATGAGAATATATAATTAAGAAGAATTACATTTTACAAAAGGTTTTATTTTAGTTGTCCCGGTGTAGCGCACGTGGCAAGCATCAGGTGTTTTATTACCATTATCAAATAAACTAATAAATAAATAAAATAAAGGGTGGTTACTCTAGAGGCGATTCGCATGCATTTTTTCCAGTCATACCAACGTAAAATTTTTGAGACAGAAGTTCTGATAAAATGACGGAACAAAAAAATATCAAACGAACTTTGAATAGATCAAGAAAATAGTTAACTTCCATAAACAACTACGTACATAGTTTTTCATTAAGCAGTCTATTTTAGTTCAATGAAAGTTCAACGAAAGTTCAACGAAAGTTCAACGAAAGTTCAACGAAAGTTCAACGAAAGTTCAACGAAAGTTCAACGAAAGTTCAACGAAAGTTCAACGAAAGTTCAACGAAAGTTCAACGAAAGTTCAACGAAAGTTCAACGAAAGTTCAACGAAAGTTCAACGAAAGTTCAATGAAAGTTCAATGAAAGTTCAATGAAAGTTCAATGAAAGTTCAATGAAAGTTCAATGAAAGTGCAATGAAAGTTCAATGAAAGTTCAATAAAAGTTCAATGAAAGTTCAATGAAAGTTCCATAGCGTTAATGTCTACGAAGCTTCGTGCATGAAAAATCCCTCATTGTAAGTTTCATTCTTCAAGGGAGTAAGTCTGTTCTATTTATCACACAGAATTTGTATTATGTTTATTATATTCCTAGTATTTCATGCGCAGAATAAAATTATGACTTGCTTTCCAGTAGAAATGCATCAGTATATAGAACGAGAATAGCATACTCAGGTCGATGTCTGTTTTTCACGGTAATCAGAGAAAAAGGGACATAAAAAACTTTGTTATGACCAGCACATAGATTTGATATTGTAATATGATGAAATTTCAAACTTTAAAGGTTGAAGTATCGCTCCACTACTCGAATATTCGAGAGCAAACGATTTTTCTTGTAATTATTTTCGAACTGCCCTCTAACACTGCTGAAAATATCCAAATGGAAACAAATTTTCCGTTTCCTCACACTCACTATGCTCTTCTTTCATTATTAAACAAATGTTTCAATTGATTAGTATTAAATTCAGGAACATTGAGACATTCATAAGATAATAAACTTGATAAAGGAATATCATCCAAGTTATTACTCTCCTTAGAATCATTTGTAGCGACCGCCCGGCAGAAACATTTGTAGCGACCGCT